>CAXIVR010000009.1:47692672-47917496 GCA_964035755.1 Teleogryllus oceanicus
CGCGTTCAGATTTCTTTCAAATTCAGTCAGCCCTCATACTGCTCGTGTATATTTCGTGAATGTTCATTCCCCCCTGAGATACGGCATAATATTCTAGGAAAATACATCTAGCTCCCAGACTCTTCGATTACAAAAACGAATTGTACAAATAATTACAAAATCCAACTCTTGCGATTCTTGTAAGCCTCACTTTATTAATCTAGGAACTTTACCATTACCTTGTCTGTTGATTTACGAATCAGTAGTTTTTCTCAAAAATGACTTACTTAAGGGCGGAAATATATTTTCTTATATTGCTGGGTTATAAATGTTATTGAATATTAGGAGAAGTGTTTTAGATCGTATCATGATATCAGAACACCGTTGAACGTAATGGGAAGTGAAGGACTAATCCGTCTATTAAGGCCTGATAAATCAAAAGCCGATGAGGGACTCAAACGACCCTTACACATTAAGAAACTAATCCTGTTGTATGCGAATTTTCACCGTCAAGGCGGTCAATATCGTAATGTGACATTTTTCAAAAATGTGAGTAGTATTCCTGTTAATTTCTGAGACATATAGAGAATATTAAAATTAATACATTCTCATAAACGCCTCCGTTTTTTTTATTTTTTCTTCCATTTTCCATGTAATAAGGGACCGTAAATAAGATAGTACCTCCTCCATTTTCAGCGAAATCTCTTTTTGTTTCAAAATTGCAAAATAAAATCATTGCAAAAATACAACAGTCAACATGGTCTTACACGAAAAATGTTCTAAAACATTAGATCATCAAATAAAGTACCTTCTTTGGGTTATCGCCTAATTTTAACAATTTTGATAAAAATTGCTTTTGTTTATAAAACAACGACCGGAACTTATTCTTTCAATTTGTTCCACGCATTATCCAAAGGAAAATTAAATAATGTGCAGCAGGTCTTACATTCGTTGAACTCTAACATTCCAAAATTGTAAATTTTTAATGTAATAATTAATACAAAAATACATGTGCTGTTGGAGCACCAGTAGTTACTGCACTAGACGCAATAAATCATTAAAATTCCGTCTACGGAATATCTCTGTTCTTCCTTATTTTTTCGATCTCTTTCTGGCTTACTCTTAACAATACAATTCCATTTATTATTGCCGGCAATATAAATTCTTTTACAATGTTAACCAATATGATGAAACAGATTATTGCATATCGTAACCAGGCAAGTGTCAGGACTAAGAGCGGCATTTTGTCACGGAACAAATTGTTCGGGCATTTCAACAAGCGCTAAGTCGTTTATTGCTTGGATTCTCGCAAAAGAATAACCAAACATGGCCGTACATGGTCCTTCATCTGGTGATAGCAGACTAATGGTATATGAAAGAGAAGTTTAGAAAAGCTCTTCTCACCCATGCGAAGACGTTGAACTTAAAACTCATACTTAATTACTCGAAATTACATCCCCTAGAAATCGAGTTCGAGTACTGTATCCTCAACATGACTCAAGCCCTCGATGTGTGGGTCGCAAAGTTTTCACAGGAGAGGGGCAAGAACAATATCGTTGCACTCTCGACAGTTAAATCTAATTTCGAAAACCACGTTCTTTCCTGTATAATAAGCGCTTTGCACTTTTGGAAGCAACTGGGAGAGAAGAAAATTGTAAATAATGATTTACCTTTGGAAGATCCCACAGATGCAATTGCAAAAGATGATCATGGAGAGTTACCCCTTGCAATGGAAGGTGACGTAGTATTAAATGAAGCGAAGACGAACAAAGATATATGATAAAAAAAATACGAACAAAGATATACAAAGCATATATATCATTAGCAATAATTTATTTCCTAATGTGAAGTTTTTAAAACTATCACTACAACGAAATATTAGAAAAGATGTTATTGTAAACATAAAATTAATGATAATGGAAATACTTATTTTCATTAAATAAAAAGCATGGTAATGTCCAGTTGTTTTTCACTCCACGTCCTTACGCAAAATAATATTTTGATAAATAATTCCTTACTTTCTTTTACAAAATAATTGTTAATCGTAAGAAACTACAAATCTGTGTTCAAAATCATTTCCTAAGTAATAAATATTGCTAATGTGTTGGTTTAAAGGCTTAGTTTTCCTACCAATTCAGGCATCATTTTAAAAAACTTCCGATTTTTCTTATAAATCAATACGAATCTCATTGGGCTACAACACATTATGGCCTTAGTTAAACCAAGTTCTGACTGATTTTACCATGATTTCCAGAAACAAGGCTTCAAACTTACAATTTATCATAATATGAATTTTTTCTCAAATTATTCGAAAATGTCCAAGGCATTCATGTAAAAAAACAACAAATTTTAAAAAATGATTTTCAAAATTTATTTTGACAAATAATGTGACAATTTATTTTCCACAATATCTTGAAGGAGTGAGCTTATATTTGAATATGTTCATCGCTTATTTGCACGACTTTAAATAGTTAATTTTACTGTTAGAATTTTGTCATTTCATTATGGATTTTTAGTCTGAGATAAATTTGGAAGTGGAGATAAAAGTTTGTCATACTAATTAAAAATTTAAATTTAAATTTAAAAAAAGTACTTTGGGCGACGATAGATGGCAGCTGGCAAGAGTAGTGGTAAGTCAAAATAGCTAGCTTAGACCAAAGAAAATAGAAAACTAATCCGAGAAAGCTTGTGCCATTTTGTAGTTATTATTACATTATTATTATTATTATTATTATTATTATTATTGTAGTATTATTTCATTACTACTTTAGTATTATTTAATGTAATAATAAAAAGTAATTCAATGTTTGTTATTTTGGTATTTTAGTTATTATAAAAATTGTAAAAGTATTTTACCAAAAGATGAGTTATACAACTATAATACAAGTCAAATATGCCGAAAACACACTGTTTCACGACAGTGAATCCGAAGAATAAAGGAGAAGAGAAAAGTTCATAATGCATTATAAAAAAACAAGTTATTAAAGGGTTTTTCTAAATAATCTCCGAGGGGCCTAACAATGTGGCCAAAGACGTAAGCTCTATTGATATTATTTAGAGAATCATGAGAATAGATCTTCTGAAAAAGACATTCATAATCGCGGCAGAGATTCTTAACGATTCAAACATAACAATAATCGTGAGATAGCAGAGTTAAAATATTATCAAATCGTATCGCATTCTACGAGTACGTTAAGAGCCACATTATTCAAAAATTCCGTAAAGAAATTATTTTAAAGGAACTGACAGGATCAACACTCAGTAAGAAAATCAATTAGTAATATATTATTGTCTTCGCTTCTACAGTTACGTTTTTCAAACTGCAAAAATATGTTATGAACATTTTTCTATTAAACTTCAACTTTTGCTACTGATTTTTTATACATTGAAATTATACTCCAGAGAGTTCTTAAATCTAGATAAAACAGTAAGATTAATTCACATTGCAGACGTCTCGGCCATCTATTCGGCATGCAAATAATGATACATAATTGTAATTCAAAATCAAAATAGGAAACAGTCCCAAAAACAATCGTCTATAACTTTGTTTAAAACTTGTTTATTTAGTGATTGCTACACGAGGCACCTGTAACATTCACAATGCTCACAATTCACAGCTATGTTGTAGTAGCACAATTCATGTCTTTCAGATAATTGCTTTAACTAGAGTTTTTTGTTTGTTTTAGAAAATTTTGAAAATTGTGAGGTTTCCTGTAAAGTCACTAAAAATTAAAATACCTGTTTCAAACTTGCATGGTCTTGAGTTCAGCCATGAACACTAAGAAAGTCATCCGAATGATTTAGGCGTTAATGTTCACCAAAAAACTGAAGGACGAAGTATGTGGTAAGCAAGAAAGTAAAACTTGTTTTTCCACCATGACTTATTTCAACCAAACGTAACTTTCTAGGCAATGAAAGTTTTGATAGTTCACAGAGCTTCTAGCGCAAAAACTCATGCCACTAAGAAGTGCTGGTACAATGTTAGGAAATATAATGAACTACACCCGAGGTACCCAAATTTTTTAATTGAGATCGCGCTTGGGACTGCGTTACGGCACAAGGAGATAATGCCGCGACCCAATTGAAGCATGATTGATTTCTATCATACGATAAAAACGTCTCTGAACTTTCGACAGATGATCAGTGTTGAGAGATGGATTTAGCGTCAAACCGCGGACGCTTCCAAACAAAACTGTCACGTCCATATCCACGTGAGTTTTCTACCGCGTATGGTTGTGGTGCCCGGTTCCCGACGCGTCGGTCACCCACCGGTCCGCACTGCTCCTCCTCTCAGGGCCCAGTGCAGGGCAACGCAGTGACGTCAGTTGATGCACTGAGCCACCGCTCCCGGTACCCCTCGCGTGTTACATTCCTTTCTTGAACGAGCGTCACCAATGTGCGACCACGGGCCGCCCACTGCGGCAACGGCCTACAATTAATCGGCTTTAACAGATAATAATCATGTGCAATGCTGGAACTCTGGAACGTAACTCCCCTACGGCTAATCAACAGTTTATCCTTGTGATTGGCCCCAAAATCATATGGAAAGATGCGCGCCATTTATGACGTGAGCGCATAGACTCCACACTATAATTCGCCACCTGTGATACTACCGTCACCCACGCAAGTTCTCACGGCCATTTAGCAGAACTATAATGCAGTGAAATTGGATTTGGTCGACGCGTTCTACCACGTGCCCATCCACCAAACCCTTCGCCCATATCTGGGCATAACCATTCGCGGCCGTGCCTGGATGTTTACATGCCTACCAATAGGCTGGTCCCTCTCGCCCCTCATTATGCAGACTGCGATGAGGGCCCGTTTAAATCATCTGTGTAGAAGCTTTGCGATGTGTACTACGATGATGTCCTCCTCGGAACCGACACCGATCAGCTCAGGCAATACTTACAAGCTCTACAAAATGCAGGCTTCCAGATCAACTAACAGAAGACGGTTTTAACACCGGTAACAAAATTCCTTGGCGTCTGGCTAGACTTTCGTGAGAAAACGGTAACCACAGTCCCCAACTACGTCACCACCGTGGCCAACTTACCAACACGTTGGCTACAATACCCCCGTCTCCGCCTTACCGGCGCATGTATAAATGGCTTTCCTTTGCCTCCTCTGCCTCCTACGATCTCGCGAAAGCAGTGCTCGTTGCACCTGAAGCAGTCATCCCCTTCATACGACGGCTGCGCCCACTTTCCCGGCATCAAGATTCTAGAAAATCGCACCCACAAGTAACGGTCCCCTCCGATGCCAGTTCTATCAAGTACGCTTTTGTATCACCCGATCTCCAGATCGAAAACAATTGGTCTCCAATTTATGCAATGACTATTTATGAAGCCGAATTAGAAGCGGCTTTATTTGCCCTCAGTTATTTCTCAGATTGTCACTAATTTATACGTTGACAACACGTTAAGTGTTCTATAATTTAATCGTAAAATATGAAATAATGTACACTAACTCTTGTTATTTTTATCTCCCTGTGTTTCACCAATTCTCACTGTTAATTGTACTTACGATGTATCCATGCTACCATCTGATCTTAATAAAGCGGACCCTCTGTCGCGGACCAATCAGGAGCCGCCGTTGCGCGTCTGCGCAGCGACTGCCTCCTACGGCCGGTGAAGCGATCACTGTGCCAAATAACGCCGAAACCTTGCCAAAACTCCCCTGACAAATTCCCGCATTTCCAGGGAAATAAATGGATGGAAATGGTTCATGGAATGCACATCAAAAGTAATATCATCTGTTATTCTCTAGAAATAGATATTTCTATTTTATAAAGAGGGATATTTTGTGCGTTTTTCCTGCTAGTTCATCTTCGCTGCTCGAAGTACTTGCACTTTTTTCCTGTGGAGACAAGGAGAGTAAATACATTCTTATCAATAATTCATCTAAATCATTCATTTCCTTTGGAATTGCTTTACAAACATAACATATGTATTTTCAGAGCAAAACGTCCCACAAAGAATTAAGTGATTTTGTTCGAGATTTAAACCTGTCGAAGAATCACGCTGAACCATTAAGATCAATATTTCAAGGGTTGAACCTTCGAGAGCAAAGTATAAACATTTTCTACTGAAATATTCGAAACAAGTATTAAATTTTCTTTCTCCTCGTCTATATGTGGTGAACTAGTTCACAGCCAAGGCATCAAAAACCTCACTAAAGCTTTGGGGGCTTCGTAAAATTAGCGGCTGTTCATAGGCGTTAAAAACAAACTTCAAGGCAGTACTATTACATAATGGAAAAGTAAAACCCTTATACCAGTTGCCAATGCAGCACAAATGATGAAAACTTATAAAAATACTGGTTTGACTTCCCAGTATCGGTTACAATGAATATCAATGGAAAATATTCACCAATCTCAAGGTATTAAGCGTTCTCATACAGGATGACTAACAATCATAGACTTATATAAAGGTTTTACAAACGTCTGATGTCTCCTATGTACTTGGGACAGAAGGGCAAAAGTGTAGCTTTACGAAACCAAACTCTAATCGCAGCAAGAATGTTGTGTGGCTGGAGAAAAAAATCTTTTCTCACAAACCCTTGGTTGACAGTAAAAAGATTTGACTACCTCCACTACACATAAAATTAGGATTGAAAGAATTTCATAAAGGTAAAGGACAAAGAAGGTGAAGGCTTCGAATACTTATGGTTGAAATTTCATACACTAAGTAACACGAGTACAAAAGTTTTAAAAAGGTATTTTCACTGACCTCAGATATATGAGTTAACGAAATTAAAAATTGTTGAACGATTGTGGAAAAACAGCTTGGGGTGCGTTTAAGGATGTTTCAACTAATTTTCTTGGTACTGTAAAAGTACTAAATAACACTACATTATTATGTAATGAATAATAGACTATCAGTAGTTCATAAAAGAAGCTTTTTAATAGTCCCATTAAGTACAATGTTTTAAAAACATTTCTTTTTAAGTTTACTGTTATTTCTTCATTTTCAATTATATTTCCACACAAAACGATGCGAGATACATTTCGGACTTCGTAACTTAATTCAGTCAGCGATTTACCAAACGTTACCTGTTTTCATTTGGCGGTAAGAAAAAAGTTCGCATTTGTTTCTCCGTGTAATAATAATTTTATTGGTAAAATTAAGAATTCATACAAGAATTATATTGGTAGACAAGAATAACATTGTTATAGCTATTAACATACCTAGATATTTTAATACCTAGTTAGTTATTACTGAGAAGTGTTATTACTGACGAGACCAAATGTTAAAAATCGAGTAGGAGCATAGAAGAGCCGAGACTTTGAATTTGGATGAAGCAGTCATAACACTTTAACATTTCTTGGAAATTTCAACATTTTATCGATCACCATAAAATCTAACAAATTATGCGTAAATTTACATTACTGTGATCGTAAACACATGAATTCTGTTGCTGCGGAACGTTAGTACGATATTGTGGGATGTTGTTTGCGATATATCTATACAAACAATATTCGTATACCGTGGTTCGAGAAAGATGGATGCAAATAATTTTCCTGAACCTAAAGAAATGACGTTCGATTAGGAAATTGGCGCCTTGGCCTTCCGTGGCGACACCTCCACATAGTCCGGAAGTATAATTACTGGAGTAAAGTATCATTTGGTGGAAAGTGAGAAAACGAGGTTAATTTACCTAATATACATTTTTTCTAATCGTACTATTAATATTACAATTAAGAATAATTATCCACCAAACCAATACGAATTATTTCTGAATGGTTTGAATCTGATTTGTTTTGTTTATCGTCATGTTGTTTTAACAAACATTTGACTTGCGAAGAATCGATTGTTGTTTACGTTGCTAAGGATGTTAAAACTCGTTTGCTAACGATGTTAAATTTCATAACATACAAGTAGGCACAAGTGCATTTAACAAACATGCAGGGTTGCATGTTAACAGGAGTTAAAGACGCATGAGACCGATAAATACATTTACATAATACTTCCAGTACTTGCAGCCCTTCGGCTCTGCCTCGCTTTCCATCGCTCCCTTCTGAACATGAGCAGCTTCAATTCGGCCCGTGAACCTCGCGCTCGACACACCAACCACGCCTCGCCCCCGAAGGAGAATGATTCATATTCCCTGACTGCATCGATTTTTGATTCTCGATAACAGGCTGGACGTTTGTACTGAGTTATGAGTTCCGCTACAGCAAGTCCCGAGGCGTCGGTCTGCGACAAGCAGCATGTTGCCGCGCCCTTTGTGTGTGCAAGAACTGAGAAGAGAACTAAAGCGAATCGGTGGAAGATGAAACATGGGAGTCCACTCAGTAAGAACTAAAGAGATCGGAATGAAAGAACTGGTTATCATGCAAACGCGAAGAGTACGGGAAAGAACTTTTGAATTTAAGAAAGTATGTAAATGATGTTTGATACGTAGTTACTCCATAGTTATTGTAAGTTAACATACAAAGAACGAAAGATGAAGATTTTTACGTTGTGTTAATGCAAAGGTCGAATGAAAAATGAAGATTTTCATGCTGTTGTTACTCCTACAAATCGTCCTACCGTACATGGAAGATTGTTGAAAGAGGTTGTCGCAGAATTCAATTTTCCTGAAGTGATCTGTATTTTTGGGGACTTCTATCATCCCGGGCAGCCTAATGAAGTGTCTACCAATACAAGGTATGGCATATTGCTCTGTATTCCTTCACGCGTAGTCATATTTTCTAAATTAGTCCAAGTCACATATGAATCTCCTATAATTTGCGACGAAATATTTTCTCCAAAAATAAAAAGCATTGAGCCATGTGCCCACCTACTTACATGCCTATAACATACCCCGACGGAAGGACAATTTCTGGTATTGCTCTTTGAATTTCCGTTCTCCTCTACGCTTTGTCACAATCTTTCAAGAAATAAAATTATTATATACTGTAGGCGTGTATCTTCAACAGAACGATACACTTCGACGGTAAAAAAGAAAAGAAACATACATGAAAAATTGTCATATTTACTTGATTAAAGAAATATATTTAGAAAACACTCAATTTTTAACAGTAAGAATTTCGAAAATAGTTCAACAGTCAATCGAGATATACTGGAGTAGGTAATATTACATGTATTTAACATTATGGATCAACTGTCCGACTTTGCCAAACAGCTAACGGTGACCCACATGCGTGGGCCAAGTTCAGTTGCCAAGCTTGAGGGGTAAGAGAAAAATGTGGTGAGCATGATGCATTTCATTCACCTTATCTAGCAAGCCCGGTCTGCCTGGGTTTTCTTCGTCACATAGCAACAGCAAGCAAAACTATTTTAAAGATAAATTACATCTCTATTTCTGCGCCGAACGGAAATCGAATCCAGAACCCATGCGAAGCAAGAACGTCCCCATAGGCCATGAAAGGGATTAGATAAGTCGTATTCTTTGGCTTACAAATAAGAAGTTGCGCTGAAGTAAAATGTCATGTATACCTTTTTACTTTCTTGTATACGTACGTATATAAAGATTAATATACGTAGTGTAGAGAAAGTTATGTAATGCTGTGCGAAATAACGGGGGGTTTTCAGAGGGAAAAAAATGATTACCGCCCTCTGGTGACGAAAAAGTGCATAAACCCAGTTGCTAATTTAAGAAAAGAAGCTCTTCTAACACGTGGTGTAGCCAGAATACATGTTTTATGAGTTTTTGATGCCGAAAAATCAATCGAAAGCAAAGCGTCCGTCCGTCAGTCTATCTGTCCATTTGTCTGTCTGCCGTATGTGAACAAACCTAACACCTAAACTACACGTACGATTTTTCCAAATTGAAGAAACCTCTGTTCATATGGCTCTAGTTGAACCTTGGAAATTTTGAAAAACATTCTTTAAATTTGGGGGTACTTAACATAAAGATCCACGGACATTATCAAAATTTTCTCGAAAACGGCTCAAAATTTTTTCTTTAAATTTCTAAAAAATTTTACGATTAACTCTGAATTTTCGAAAATTGAAGAAAGTACCCAAAAGCGAAGCAGTGTTATCGTTGTCCGAAGAAGTCCCAAAATCAGCCGAGTCGTGAAATATCTACGAGAGAGTTCCACTTTCGTTGCACAGGTCGTCGTAGCTGATTTCCACTCTTCGCTCACCAAGTCACTCGCCAGGATACAGTCACTAACACCGTCGCTCGCTATCTGTCCTGGCGTCGGGTCGGAGCCCTCTTATAGCCCGCTAGGGCTAGCGGCCCGCAACTAACTGCGGAGTAGGGGCGGTGGCGAGTCTCTACCCGCTTGCTCGGGCGTGACTGCCGCTAGCGAACAGTACAGGCCGGCTCGCACCGGTCGCCTTCCTTTCCCGCCAGGGGCGGAAACGCCCCGCTAAAGTCACTCGGCGGCGGCTCCTTCAAATGCGTGCGGGCGGACACGACATCCATAAATAGTTCTTTCATTAAGGTCATGTAGATTTTAAGGTCTTGATATAAACGACATATTGCTCTATTCATTTGTGTTTTTTATTACAAAAATGTAATTTTTTTGACTTGCCTCGCACATCGATAATTTTCGAATTAGAGGCGATTTCTCCACGTTATTGTAATTATGAGTACATGTCATACAAGGGTGCTCGTAAACGCAACACATTTCTGTGAACATGAGCCCACAATTCCACATTTTCAGAAACGGTTGAACGCCATGTCCACAAAAATTGCTCCAAATTTTGTGTACGAATATTGCAAATTACACTGTTTAAGATGACACAAAATTCAATTCAGTTTTGTATTCTTTCATTTCATCAAAAATTACCCAAATCTAAGGTTTTTGAAATATGTCTCATGCCGTTCATATTCGCATTTCGAACGATTTGTATACATTATTGCATTTATGAGCGGAAATACTTAAAATGTCTTTAAGTGAAGTTTTTTTGAAAACTCAAGGATTCCTGCGAAAAAGAGCTTCATATTTTGCATTTACAGTAATGCTTAAACACAATTTTCTTAAAAACGGCTCCAAATTTTTCAATAAAAATTTCTATTTAGGACGAGGTTTTACTCTCCTCTAATATTCGTAGAATTATATTTCGGTTCTTTCATTAGGAAACAGTTAACAAAAGATTTAGAAAATGTAAAAAAAGTGCACTTTGGGCCACGATTGATGCCAGCTGGTCTGAGAATGGACCAAGACCTTAGAGTCAGTTCATTCCAAGGAAATTAGAAAACGTTACAAGAGAAAGTCTGTGCCATTCTGAAGCACATCTAGGTTTTTTCTTGTGCACTGTCGATGTACACGCATCATTTCGGAATAGAGATTTTGGAGGACCACTACTACCTTCACATAACCTCAACGCGAGCAAAAGCAGGAAACAGTTCGTGCTTAGGTGTCACTTGCTCGGGCGCCTCGCACTTGGACTTGTGGTCGTTCTTGCACGAGATCGTAATAGTAGCAGAAACAAATCGCAAAAGAAATAGAAGAAACAAATCTTAATAAGAGCACCCAACAATAGACGACACAGAACCGCACATACGATGCACAACCAAAGAAGTAATGGCTCCTTTCGGTTTGCAGCTGCTTCGCGCTCCCAGATTTCAGTTTTTCTTAATAATAATTGATTGATTTAATGATTCCGGGCGCGTCAACTAGGGTCCCTAGTCCCATAAGTATAGTTTATGTTTTGCTTGGAGGAGGTGGTGGACTTTCTGTGCTGGATGGTGAGATCCGGCGCCGACCACCGTTGGCTAGCGTGTTTTTTCCCAACCAGTTATCTTCCCCCAGCGGGGCTCAGCCCCATTTGGGACGAGCTCTAAGCTCCCGACCGGTCTCCCGGCATGTGTGGTAGTGAAGTGCATGTTAGTGTAAGTGTAAAGGGGTGAGGACAGGACAAGGAAGAGGTAGGAAAGATCGCGCGCGGTTCGTGGCCCATTTGTTAGGGTATTGCTCAGGCAATCGCCTGGTGTTGATTGGAGAAACCACGGAAAACTACCGATCAGAGCAGCGTGCCGCAGGAATTCCCCTCTAGACAGTGACTGAATTCGACCTAGCTGACGAGCTAATGTCGAAAGCCCTGCCACCGTGGGGACCCGAACCTAGAACCTCCCGGCAGAGACTGCAGTGACATCAGTTGCCTGCCCTGAGGTATCTCTCCCGTCATATCTGGAGCGACGTCAGAAAAACTTGAAACCTCTGATTGAGAAACGGATTCCCCTCTTCCTAGTCAGCTGCTATCAAGTAGATAGAAATATTAATCAAACACTATGTTTTTTGCTACTTTTTTCTCGCGGAGATTAGTCGCGCAGACTAATTCAGATTAGTCGCGCAGATTAGTCGCGCTACTGCCAGTTTTATAAAATGCGCCACTTAATTTGAACACAAAAGACCGAAATTCAAAAGCAATGTCGCGGTTTATAAATTAGAGGAAAACATTTTGAAATGTACTTTAAATTGATATAAATATGGCAATATGTGCTTTTACAGTTAAAATATGCTCAATTGCTACTCTTAACACATTTCTGCATTCCCATTTTTCAATTGGGTTTCAATCCCTAGCTCACATTCGTAAGTCCTAAATTTTCCTACACTACTCTCAACATGATGGAGTAATTTTCGTGGACAAGAAACCAACTTCTCAGAATTTTGTTTTGTGTATATCTTCAGTATATTAATCGACTTAACTGATTGCCAGTTGGGAAAGATACAAATAAAAAATTAACTATTATCTATATTTATAATTAGTAACGTTCAAGTAATAATTCCTGCCCACATTTCACAATGGCAGGGGCAGAATATGCAGGGAACACGCGTTTAATATTTGAGAGTGCGACGGGTTGCATAGAGTTTCTGTTCAACACGCAGGGTCAGTATAAATGCACAAAATGCATTTGCGTCTATGTGCACAGAAATATGCGCATTACCATCGAATATGCCTATATTCTTCCTGCAAGTGCAAGCAATCAGCTGGCAAAGTTTTATTGCAATCGGCTGAACGGTAAGGCAGCGCATAAAATACTAACAAAAAGCTGTTGATACTGTCACCTGATGAATATGATTTCTACGTCTAGTGTTGTAGACATCGGTATTAATAGACATTGACGTTTTCTGAAAATATATTTCTGCCCTTAAGCAAGTCATTTTTGACAAAAATACTGATTCGTAAATCAACAGACAAGGTACTGATAAAATTCCTAGATTAATAAAGAGGCTTACAAGATTCACGAGGGTGAGATTAGTTATTATTTGTATAATTCTACTTTTTTGTAATCTAAACGTCTAGGAGCTATAAGATGTATTTCCCCAGATTAATATGCCATATCTCAGGCGGAAATGAACATTCGCAAAACATACACAACGAGCAGTGTGAAGACTGGCTGAATTTGAATTCTGAACGCGTAGCATAATAAACTTCATTTTGAGTTCAATTCATTTAAACGGATTAGATATTAAATGGATTGGATACGGTATCGTGCAACAAATAATTACCCAGTACTCAAATACAAATGGTACCATATATATGTAAGAGAGTAAGTAAACCAGATTAAGTTGTTTTCTTTCTGTTCTGTTCGTGTCATGTATCTTTGTAAAGATGCTAATTAAATAAACGTATCACAACATCACGAACATCACAAGGAACTTGCAAATCATAATACACTCATTTCAATAAATTATTAGGAGACTAAATTTTCTGTCTCCTAATAATTTTGTATTATTTTTCCAGTACAGTTTGTGTAAAAAAATTGTCTATAAAACAATGGTACTGGAGGGTCTACTCTAAAAAATCTTGAATCCGGCACACTGTAAGATGCAGAATGCCTATAATATGTACTTACTGGAGCACTCCGTATTACGTGGAATATTAAGAATGGTTTTTAGTAGGCCAGATACCCTGATCTTTGCATATTATACAGTAGAGTGGGCGAATTTTCAATCACATTCACATGGAAGACCGTCGTATATTTTCAAGACTTTACATACGCTCCACAATCCCTCATTCTGATGCCGCACGTCTGGCGCGTCCGAGGTTAAGAATGACGTACGGTCTCTTATGGTGACAGTGATGCCAAATGTGGCGCTTATCTGTTGTACTGTATGAACCAAAAGTCATGCGTTCGATGGTGTCGACGAATTCCGCAATGAGGCGGTGCGTTAGTTTAGCGCTAAATTAGTAGTATTTTATTTCTCCAACCTATGCAATTATATAAACGCGTATGTTCTTCACTTGCCTCAAACCAAACTATTCTCCTTCAGTAAAAGATGCAAACTGGAGTTCTTAAAATTGCGGAGATCATTGTCACTGCTCACTGTCGCAAAAATACTTTGTAGTGTTGGCAGAACTTTCTTCACATAAAATGAACACACTTTTCTGCCGATTGCACTACGCACGAAGTCGTCGTATTTTGTTTCCCTGCTATTTACACAAATATATTGTTTCTCTGTTATTGATTCGAATGCATCTTTTTACGGGGTGTTGTAAATGAACCACTTGCAGCTTGTGGCCGACTGCTGCCACTGTTTTGTCCGCGATCCATTGCAGTTTTTTTCTGGATTCTTCCGTTTTGAATAGTTGTTTTAAATAACTAAAAAATCAAAATGAAGAAAAGTACACAAAATTACATTTCACTCTGGCGTGATTAAAACCATAAAACTTGGAAGCAATACTACGAAACACAGGTAAAAAAATAGGAACACGTACTTTCGAAACACGAAGATGCGGCAGCCGTTTCAGTGGTGTATCCACGATCTGCACTTACCCCTTCGTGCAAAAATTAATAAACTCTTAAGATATTCAGCACGATTTGTTGTGAATATATTATATATTTGAGGAATAATTGTACTACTAATATAATTGTTATAAAAAACTATGTTAATGATGTACGCGTAGGCTTCCGCGGCTCGAGTCGATGGGTCCGGGTGACGCCGCGTAGTGGGCTGAGAGGCCGACGTTTCGCCTGACATGGACATCAATGCCCTGAGGAAGCCTGCGACATGTCAGGCGAAACGTCGGCCTCTCAGCCCACTACGCGGCGTCACCCGGACAGCAAAGAAGTCATATGTTAATGATGATTTAAAACAGGTTGAAATCATTACACGGCGGAGGATTTGCTAGTAAAGCCCGTAAGACCCTATTCTTCTTCCTTTACCTCGGACGCGCTATAGCACTGTTTGGTCCATTCCACACTCGCGTTCCTCGAATCCCCGCCTTCGCCTCCGCCTCGCAAATCGATCAGGGCTTCGGCCGGACGCGTCCACCACACGATAAATCGGGATGGGCAGGAGACAGGCGGACCCTGGAGGAATGTAAAAGGTTGATGCAACGTGAGCTTTGGGCACGTGGTGAAAGACAGTAAAGATCAGACACATCCAAGAAGTGGAAGAGTATACGAAGGGTGTGTTAATTAATTCAGGGCGCGTCAATTACACAAGTCATTACTACTGAAATTGTAGTGTATTTTACATTGGGAGGATGAATCTCCCCGGCTGTAACGAGATATCCGGCGCCGCCCTACACTTGACTGGCGGTGTACGCTTCTCCAGATATCTTTCCAAAGAGAAAATCGCCCCTGTCCCGAAAATCTCTAACACTGAGCTCCTAACTTGTTTCCCGTCAAGAAGTGGATGTGTGAGTCTGAAAAGAGAGAGAAAGAGACGAGGAAGAAGAAGGAAACATCGCGCGCGATTAATGGCCAGTTTGTTAAGGTACTGGATCAGCATTCGGCTGACATTGATCCGAGAAAGCACGGGAAACTATCGGTCAGAATGGCGATAGAATTCTCTCCCAGATAAAGGTGCAGAATAAAGAGGATTATGATGGTAAGATAAACGCTTGAGGTAATCTGAAACGGATGAGAATTAAAGCAGGCGACTGGGCGGTTAGGGACAGACTGACCTATAAAATAACGCACACGGGCAAGCCACCTGAGGCAGGTAGGCGAGCTGATGATAGATGGAAAAGCTGGAGTCGTTGGGCGAGCAGAGGCTGCCCGACCAGGTGACCTGAGTCGGGTGGGAAAGCTGAAACTGGAAGGGATGAGAAGGGTAAGGGAAAGCTTGGATGGGAAGTGAACGGGTGGAAAGGTTATGCGGGGCAGCTGGAGGGCAGCGAGCTGAAAGTCGAGTAGGAAAGGTAGAACGGGCAGGCAAGCTGGTGGGAGCAGGAGAGCTGGTGTGTCAGGCAAGCTAAGCAAGCGAGCCGGCACGGCCAGGGAACTTAGCAGAAGTGATTGAGTGAGTGGTGGTGTGTGTGTGTGTGTGTGGGAGAGAGAGAGAGAGAGAGAGAGAGAGAGAGAGAGAGAGAGAGAGGCAGACAGACAGAAAGAGACAGAGAAAGGGGTGGAGTCTGCGACCAGCGCCGGGCGTTGCAATGGGGAGCAGTCTGCGGCTGCGAAAGGTCGGCGAGGTGAGGGGTGCAGGGGCGAGTCGGGCGCCCGGCGTCGGCGCGAGGGACGACCGAAAAAGCGGCGGTGGCGCCCCGGTGACAGGCAGATCCCTGCGCTCACCCGCTCGCCGGCCGCGCAATTAGCAGAGTGATGGTGCGGGTCCTCATGTCGCGCGTTCGCACTAATTGAGAATCCCGACCCAAGAACACGCGCGGGCCTGAAGATTGGGGACAGGTTTGGAATCTTCGTCTGTGCATCTCGAATTGGAGAGACTCTGACGTTTGTTTTACATAAAACTGCGGACTGTAAACCTATCAGGGTAACAGCGTGTCAAAAAATACGAACGATATAATGAATATATCGTGCAAATATTAATTATATTTACATGAATGCACCTCACTTCCAGTCAATGAGAACAATCAATAAAAATGTTGATATAAAAATGTTGAAAAATATACGGTTTTTCGAAAATCTTTGTTATTAAATATGTCAATGAATTGTCACCCTGATCAGAAAAAAATGGGTATCCTGGTGCATGCATATCCTCACTAAAAAGCTGACAGGGTGGAGACAATTGAATAATCTTAATGATGAAAAAACAGAATTTTCCAGTTTACACAACAAAATATAGACAATAAGAGAAACATTTTAGAAAAATATTGCGACCGGCTCAATCCCTCTTATAAACTAATACTACTTTATTTATTTCAAAATACTAATATATAAATTTCTCCTACCCTCGCTTGCTCAGTATTGACGTCAATTAATTTATTTTACTTCTATTAGTTTCACAAATTAAATAGTTGTGGGTTATGGAAAAATTTAAATAAGGAAAAACATGTTCATCTTTCTAAAAAAAAATAGTTATTTCTTTTTCCTCCGATTCTCTTACAACTTCCACAGCTCACTGTAATTGCTACGGATAAGCTATGACAAAATAATAATAATAATAATAATAATAATAATAATAATAATAATAATAGAAATTATCAGGTTCTTACATAATTTATAAACACATTTAATATATTACTTTCGCTTCTGAAGGCCATGCACCCTTCTTGACTTTATTAACTATCTTTATATCTCAAAACAAAACTTAACTTTATCTTCCTACATCAAAATCATCTTAAAAGTTATTGATTTCCCCTCAGCAAGCTCGACTGACGACATGAGGTAATTGCTTTCTACCTTCGTATCACATACCTCGTTGCTGAAACTCGTTCAAGTTTCCACTTATGGCCGAATACTAATAAATTCCGAAAATTTCCTTCAATTAAAAATTTCGAATCCAAATTTCTAATAATTTTACATTTCCGATTTCCTCTTTTTACAGTTAGTTGTCCTACTCCGGAATATCTTATTCAACACGAACTTCAATGTCCTCTCACATCCGTTCGGTGTCACGACTCAGCTCCTTCTGTTCCGCAAGTCATAATGTCCTAGTTATAATCGCAAGCCTTAAATCACTGTCTTCTTCGTGACCGAAAGCATCCTAAAAGTGTGCCTTCTTGCTAGTTCCTGCGCATCTCGTTCATTTGTCTACTATCTGAGTTCTTTCCCATTTTCTATTATTTTGTACACTTATCGCAATATTTCTTCCTTGACATTCGCTTTCTTTTTCTATTTAATATTTATATTAGTATCCACGGAAAATCCTTATGCGTGAACAAATGAATTCACTTTTCTTTGTTGCAATTTTACTAAATCACTTTCCACTCTCAATATGTATGTATGTATGTGTATGTATGTGTGCGTATGTATGTATGTGTATATATATATATACATATATATATATATATCATACATACACACTCACTAGCTAAAGAACCCGGCGTTGCTCGGGCATTTATTACTGTTAATTATTATACAGGAAGAGGAATTCAATATTTTCATGTCCTGCGGCGGGACCTACCTCTATCTCTTCCATTGTATTCCTTCTCCGCCCTACTCCCTGCCATGCTCTGCCCGGCCATGCCACAATAGCTGTCATCTCTTGACCTCCATTTGGATATTTCCAGATTACCTCGCTCTCTTTTCCACAAATAATTACATTTTTCTTATTTGAAGTTCCAGATTCTAAACATTTACTTTATAACTAAAAACAATAAATAAATCTAAACTACGAAATAAAATACTTGTAGACTCACATGTATAATTTTTGTGGAGTTTTATATAATATTCTAACACTATCAATAAATTGTCACGTTGTAAAATGTATCCTATTTTTATATTTTTTCTTCTATTGTATTATAAAGAAAGTTTTGAAATTATCTGGCTACGCGTGACCTTGAAGGGACTTCTGTTTTAAGCTGTGTATAACATGCGGAAGTTCATGCACGGGTACGGTAGTAGGTAGGTCCGGAGTAATAGTTATAGATGTTATAACGTAATTCATGAATCATAATCATAAAAATAAATGAAAATACTTGTATCTATTCTGAAACATAATTACCTGTTTTATAATTCTGAAGACGAAAAAAATATATATGTTCAATTTCCTATGTGCTAGTAATGTGTAGTATAAAACTTATTTGTTCAGGTAAATCAAGTCATCAAGCGACTGATACATTCAAAAACTAATGATCCACCAACATGACATTATGTGTATATAAAAAATTGGCAATGCACTGAGCCACATAACAAACCGATATCATTATTTTATCTCATGTGATACAAATTATGGACTCTGAAATATGAATAATACAAACCAAAGACTCTCCGATATTATTTGCTTAAACAAAAATATTTTTAGACAAATTTATTTTTGCTAATTTTTTTTAGAAAAATATGAATGAACTCATTCTTTCGAAGCAATTGATATGCAAAACAATTTAGTCTTAATATGTAAATAAAAGAAAAAATTTAACTAGATGGACTGAGAACATATACACATTTTCCATTTTACCATTTTGAACCTAAGAACTGTGTAAATAGTCAAATTGAGAGTCTTAATGAACAGCTGCCCTACTACTTAGAGAATTATTCACATTTCTCCCTTCTTGCAGTATTATTTTCAATGGGGCGAGTGAATACTTCAGCAAGTCCATCTTCCCTCTGAGTAGCTGATTCAAAAATTTAGTAGACTGCCCATCTCTTAGCATTCGTAATCTGTTTTGACAATTGTGACACTGGTTTCGTTCAACAAGTCAGTTATAACTAATTTCTGTAAAAGAAGACGTTGTTTAAATTGTATACAATATCTATATATTGACATTACATTGTACATTACTGTATATTCTGTGCTGTATATTATTGTACTTTTTACTCTCTCGACCTACCTCAATTATTAAACACTTTCAAAGTCACAATGATTTCTTGCCACTTTGTATATAGCGCGGACAAAGATCGATGCATGAACATTGACATTCTTTACCACTTGAGTTAGGGCATTCTTTGAAATGTTCACACAGGGACATTACATAACCTTATTCAAACCCCAACGATTTTCGTAACAATTCTGGACATTGATGAAATCAGTTGTAGATTTCAGACGTCATCCTCTGGTGGCGCGCAGCTAAACTACTGGCATTGATGCAATCTTGAATCTGTGATGTAAAGCTACGTGAAAAATGTCCAGAAAAGTAATTATTTTGAAAATACATTACTTTTTATGTTAGTAAATCATAGCCTATAATACTCCAGGCCTTTAAAGGATGTTTCACAAACGTTTCATCGGCATTGGTTCAGCGAATTCAGAGATTACCGCGCTGTAAGACAACGCACTTCTGTGTGTGTGTGTGTGTGTGTGTGTGTGTGTGTGCGTGCGCGCGTGTGTGTATGTTGTGACCAGCCGCACACATTTAAAGGAGCCGCCCCGAGTGACGTCAGCGTGGCGTTACCGTCCCTGGCGAGAGAAGAAGGCAACCGGTGCGAGCTGGCCTGGCCTGTCCGCGCACGGCCGTCACGCCCGAGCAAGCGGGTAGGGACTCGCCACCACCCCTACTCCGCAGCTAGTCGCCAATACCCCTAGCGGGCTGTAAGGGGGCTCCGACCCGACGCCAGGGCAGATAGCGAGCGGCAGTGTTAGCGATTGTATCCTGGCGAGTGAATTGGCGAGAGAGGTGTGGAGAGCAACTACGACGACGACCTGTGCTGCTGACGTGGAACACCCTAGTGGATATTCGACGACATGGCTGATTTGGGGACTTCTTCTGGACTACAACAACACGCTCCGCTTTTGGTACATTCTTCTTGTGATTCGGCACTTCAGCAATTGTACCTGGACTTGAATAAAAATCATTTTAAGAATTGTCTTTGATTGGATACTACAATATATATATATATATATATATATATATATATATATATATTGTCGTCCATATTGTCCTCCATTGTTTTTCCAATACATTCCCTACATACTTTTGTAATGTTTTTTTACAAAACTCACAAACAATTATAAACAATTGCAAAACTTACAAAAACTTATAAACAATTGCATTCCTCAATGCCTCTTCAATATGGTTCTTTAGACCACCATTGTTTAAGATTAGAAGTGCCTGGTTTTATATTATATCTCGACATGGCGTAACATAACCTAGGAAATTTACAGGTACCACGTCCTTATCTCATTGTTTTTGTTTTATATTTATTCTATACTAATAATATTATGTAAGATTGTAACTGATTGGTTGTGTTGACTTTTCAGACACTGAAGAGGACCTTACAATTTAGGCCGAAATGTCTGCTTTAAATATACTTATTTTTTCCTTAACAATTTATAAAAGGTAAAATTTATTTTTACCTTGAACGTAGAGTACCAATTGTTTTCTGGGCTACTGCATAATTGTTGATGAATAAAAAAAGGTGGAATGACGTGTCGAACTGCATAATAATGTTGATGAATAAAAAAAAGTGGAATGACGTGTCGAATTAATGCTATGGAAACTTATTTTATTTGAAGTAAAATAATCCGTTGTATTAACACTCTATAAATATATAATTTATTTGTAAGTATTTTACAATTTTCCTATTTATAAATTATATATTTTAAATCCTCATAAACAGGAAATATTTACAGGATTTAAACTGTATCCGCTCATTTGTTACGATGAACCAGAGGCAGTGGTATTCGCGCTGACGTTCATTAAGTACGCCGTGCCAAAACTCTGTCCCTCCCGAAACGTCATGCTCGGTGATGTGATGTCCCTCCTGTGCGAATGCTAGTGGTTAAGCGTAATTCACGCAGGAGAGTTTCACGTTAATGAACTGAGTGGTCGAGGAAGGGGGAGAAGGAGAAATGAGAAAAGATTTTCATTTCTGAATTAAATATTTAATTTCCATTACCCATCGTCTTATTCCAAGTGAGAGAGAGGGAGGAGAAGGAGAGAGAAATTGAAGAGTGGGAGAATGAGAGAGAGATAGGAATCGAGATGCACTCCTGATGGCGTCAGCCTCTTACCATAGCCCCGATCTCGGCCTGGCGGAGGTTGGATGCTGCGGCGGCGGTAGAGGCGGCGTCCTGGTCCATTTCGTAGCGTTGCGATGACTCGAGACGGAGTGACGGCGTGACGGAGTGACGGCGTGACGGGTACACACGTACACGGCACTACTCGGAAAGCTCTGACTCCCCTGCTTCGTGCGCTCCGTATTTATATGCTGGGGGATGTTTTTGAAAGTTTTTCGAAAGTCGGTCTAGACGGTCAATATGTTTGTCCCAGAGCCTTGATTTCTTCACGTCTCGTCTTCCGTGTCCGGGTAGCCATGAGGCGAGAATTGTATTAAGATTGAATTTTTAATAAATTAAGGTTGCTCATCACAGTGATCACCGGTCATGGGGAGACACTGCATGACCCATGCCTCAGTCCTTGTAAAGACTCACGTTATAAATACAGTCGACTCCGGTTATAGTGAACTCGCATATCGTGAACTCTCGGTTATAGTGAAATTAATTACTGATCCCGTTTCACTTTCATTATAAAGCATAAGATTCGGTTATAGTGAACCTGAACCTCGGCTATAGTCAACGTAGGAAATAAGTCCTGGGAATAATCTCGTATGTTATTAGGCGAGTAGAAGGGACTTCGGAGAGTGGGACGGTGTTACAACAGTGAAAGAGGCATTGAAAGGTGTCAAGACTGCATTACCATATTTAGAAACAGGACAATGCAGAATTAAGAATAGAGAGAGCACGAACTGTGGTTAGAGAAAGATCTAGAGAAAATACGGATGAAAAATGTACGAAGCAAAAAATTGAAAATAATTGATTTTTTTAGGTCAAATGAAGATATTGAAATTTTCAGTTTAAGTCATTAATGGATTTTTCTGTATCTTTATATTAATATCAATCATTGTGGAGAAATTCTATTTAATTTTGACATCATCCGATATACTGACCCTCTAGTGATATAGTGAAACAAACATGCGAGTTCCCAAAACTTCCCTATAACCGTAGTCGACTGTATTTTCTGTAGGCTCTTGCGTGGCTAAGGCCTGACGACATTGATTTTTTTCGTTTTTTTCCACACGCTCACTTTGTTTTTACATTATAATGTCTAAAATATACCCATTAATACATAAATCGATGAATGGCGATAAACTATACATCAATATACGAACCACCACGCTATTAGGGCACAGTGGTGAATTACACTGAATGCAAGGGATCGAGATCGACGGTCTTGGCGAATCAATGCTGTGTGCCTTCCTTGTCAATGCAAAATTAAATACGTTTCTGCGAACTGACCAGTTTGGGCAAAAACCGACATCGCACGCTCAAATCTGAAACTAAAAGTTATAAAGTTACAAGACGATATAGTCGTTTTCGTTACGGTTCAAATTTCCGTTCTGTACAATATGTTGTGGTGTTTGCTAAGACGTATCACGTCCAAATTTTGATTTTGTATCCTTAAAACTTATATTTTCCCAGTTTTGCAGTGAAATGAGTAGATGGTGAAAAGTGGTTGAGGGTGATGGGTAATGCGAGTTGTGTGTGCTCTTGCTTTTCTTCCTAAAACAGAATACTCCAAACATTTCCCTTTTGCAAAGAATATTGAAATCGTTTATCTCTCACAGTAATTAACTTTTCCTCAAACTAATAAAGTTGTATACTTCTAAGTATCAAATATTTAATTGGATAGTCTGTAGTAACTATTCTTAGTAAAAACATTTAAAAAGCGAAAAGTGTTACCACAAAAAGGCTTTTCATTTGCAAAAAAAGGAAAATTTAAGCACAAAAAAAAAAATTTTACGTTTATGAAATGTAAGTTAAAATTAAAATAAGTTAACAACTTAAAATCACTTTGTTAAAATTATATCGTAAAGTCGGTTTACGATATAATGATGAATACGATAGAATGAATTTTTCGTTCTTTGAATCTCACGTCACTTCCATGGGGTCGGGAAACCATACCAACACTGTTTCGGCTGACCAGAAAGACCAGCCACCAAGTCACCTCAACCTGTTGTCCAGTCACTGTAAATGCTATTGGAAAATTTGTCAAAACCTACTACACAGTTATGTGAACTCCGACGACCTTCTCCGGTGGAGTAAGAATATCACATGAACAAATATTACAGATAATTATTGTCAATGGGTTGGTTTTAATGAAGAGGAGTTTGAACTTTTGTAACGTTTACGCGAACGTACGTGAAAATAATATAAAGAAGAGTCAATTCTTCAATGAGACTCAAGTCCATCCCTAAGAAGGGATTCCACCCGAAAAATGAGAAAAATATCAAATTTTATTTTGTATCTTAAAATAATCTCTAGTTTTTTCCGAATATTTTGATATATTATTTATTGAAAAAATGTTTTATTTTATTGCGATTTTAATGTGCATCAACACAGACAGGCTGATGTTTCAGAAGCTCCATGGTTCCGCATAAACAGAAATAGTTCTGAAACTATTTACACTTGAAGGCTGTGGTTTTCGCAGTTTCATATTCGGTTATCTTGTTCATATGTGTAATTTGGTGAGCATGTTGTTCTTCTGTGATTTTAAAGTTAAGTGTTAATTTTATCTTTATTAGTGGGATAGCCTGGTATGTGAAAGAAATGTCAACAAGCTCGACTCAAGTGACAAAACCGAAAGATTATTTTAAAAAGCTTGTGAACAAAGAAAATAATATTCAGTCGTGAGAGCGGTTGAAATTAAATTATTTTGCAGTGCTGAAAATCCGTTTCGTCATAAAAATCTTAACTCAAGAATTGATCCAACCAAGTTCCCCTCTCCCTCTCAAAGCGGAGATCTCAGTTGAATAAGTAACCAAACCTTCCCCCTAAAAAGGAAGATAAAACAGCTTCTAGATAGCAACAATAAAGAGTATTATTATTCACAACATTAAGCAGGTTGTTTTATGTAAAATAATACAACAAATAGCATGAGTATTTCCTAGTAAATTCTTTAGGAGCGTTTTCCTCAAAACACAGTGTTTTGTTATATACATGCCCCATTTTCTTATAAACTATTAAACCCCTTTCATTCATTCTTTTACTGATTACTGGACAACGTGAAGCTGTAAATCTACATTTGCGAAGTTAGCATAATATGTTTCAATTTTATTAATAAATGTGTCAATACATTTTGGGGGGAAAAATTTGGTCCGAGAAAAAAAATTCAATTTCCTGCCTAGCAATTCTTTGCAGATCAATACAACTTCATAGATCTGAGAATGAGCAATAAAAACTTCAAATTGGTTTCTCCAATAGTTTCTGAGATGGTCATCAATTATGTCATATATCATATGTCATCAATTATATCAAATATGTTAAATTATTAATTTAACATAGGAGGGGGAGTCTCACCTTAAAAAGTCTTTCCGTGAATAGATGATAGACGATGAGATTAAAGTGAGCAGTGAAGAATTTTCTCTTCGCAAATCCGACTATCGGAAGAGCATGTCGTTCGTCAAGCACCTGAACGGGTCAGAATCACGTGCTGCACCATCCCTATTAAAAGTCCGACATACCAGCAACAACTCTAACATCCAGGGTGCAGATACTTTCAAAGAGCGCTGCTTTTGAGTCAAGAGTCGAGAGTCAACTTTCAGGGCATGTTCTTTTTCCTCTCCCTCAGAAACGCAACTAGCATCAATCCTGACTGATTCATGGCGAGCTTAAAGGAGCATGAATGTGCACAAAATGCATGAATGAGCATGAATGAGCACAAAAATGCATTGGAGATGATCAGCCTACCCGGATGACTAATTGGTGATTCTCGGCGCGACAACTGGTTAGGTCATTCGGCCCGTAAGTGTTGCGGTTGCTTTTATCGCGGGAGGTGGCAGAGATCTTCCCCCGCTCGCAGGAGAGATCTAGCGCCGACCTACGTCGATATGCAGAGATTTTCCCTATCCAGGAATCTTTCACCTCCGTGACACCACCCCAGATGGGGCAAACTCGAAGCTCCCGACAAGTGGGATAGTGTAGTATATGTGAATGTAAATGTGTAAGTAAGGGGAGGACAAGGAAAAGGAAGGAAAGATCGCGTGTGGTGCGTAACGATACTGCTCAGGCATTGTTAAGATGGCTGGCTCTGGCATTCACCGGTTGTTGATCGGAGAAACTATGGAAAACTACCCATCAGAGCAGCCGGAATTATCCTCCGGACAATGGCTGAATTCAATCTAGTTGACAAGCTACTAATGTATAGATAATCTTGCCACCATCGGGGCTCCAAACCTAGGAACTTCCGGTCAGAGACACTGAAATGACATCAGTGGATGCCCTGAGCCACTTTTGCCGGTCCGGATGAAATATTAAACTATTTAAGACCGAAGTCTTGTGTGTCCATGATCCTTCTGTATCAGTGTGAAACCGTAGATTTCTCAGGATCAACGATTTACCTTACGTCGGCCAAATACTGAAACCGAATGGTTCATGCAGGTTTTCCAAAATGCCAACTTGAGACTTTACAAAAGTGCAAGTTGAAAGGTATTGAATGTGTTGATAGAAAAGGGTTCATATATGAAAATCAATATTAAATACTGAAAACAAATGAAAGTTAGTTTTGTGACAAAAATGTTTCCCGTCCATTTAATGTGAAATAATACTTGACACCCCTGAAGTGTTCTTAATGACGTTTAACTTACATTTCCGTGTAGTTATTAATGATTCGATTTTGACAATAGTAAATCACTGTGTAAAATAATAACTTACCTACATCTTGAAAGCAATCTTTAGACCTTAAAATAAAAAAATAGATCGGCCAGAGTAGAAAAAATCTCAAAATCTGTATAAATAAACTACACCACTTTACGGTACCTATTTCAATTGTATACATTTTGTATTATGAAGTGAATTCAAATGATTGTAATATTCCTTACAATAATCATATTGATTTGCCAGGGATACTCAAGCAATGAGGAAACTGATAGAGACTGAATATACTCGTGAATGTAAAATGAATGTATCTTCTTGTCGCATGTGATTAAATATAGTGTCAAATCAGCAAACAATGACTAATTTTACTCATAAAAGTATTTTTGAGACATTTTGAAACATCTCATCTGCGTTCATGCTCATAGAAATCAGTACTTTTTACAATTACTGCAGAAAGCAAACATGGGAAAATTCAATTTTGCGAAATATGTGAAAAGGGGGAAATTATGTTGTATCAATTTAAATTTTCTGATGTCATGATGCAGATTCCTCATTTCCTAGCTTATCGATGTCTCAAAAGGTTTATGCAATTGATACAAAATGTATGCAGTACGTAATATCAAGCATTCCTCTGTGGTGTACGAATACTTTGCAACAATAAAATTAGAAGCAAGGGGGAGACAGAAAGAAGATAGAAACATCATACAAAACAGCGGAATATATCACGGAGAAAATTTTCTCTCATTTTCAGTTCTATGGCACTGAGAACAATTTGATGATACGGTATTACGTTTCTTTTAATATTGCAGGGTTCAAATGTACAAAAAACACTAAATCTTAATATCTGGCTGGCATTAATTTATTATATCTTGTTAATATACAAAACACGATAACTCAGTAACAAGAATGTAAGTGTGAACAAACTTCGACCCAGGAACCGCACAATTGTAAGAAATTTTGCAAGCTTGAGAGCGATGAAAGCGATTTTTTTTTCAAAATTTTTATTCATCATTTTAACATAAGTTTAATTCCATCATGTTTGACTATAAAGGGTCTCTTACCTTAATTATAAAATATGGGCAAATGAAACTATAAATGACATTTACTCAAAATGTTTCGGCATCTTTTCGTAAGTGCACAAAGTTTTTTCTCATCTCCATCAAAACAGACTGAATTTTCAATTCAATTTCACAGTATTTACGACAGAAGAGTTTTCTGGCCTTCCTTTAATTATTAAATTAAAGTTATTATTATTAATAATAATAATAATAATAATAATAATAATAATAATAATAATCGATTATTAAATAATACGCGTATCGACACGATGATTACGGGTACATGGAGCAAATGGGATTGCAGAAAATTTTTGCATTCCTTTTTTTTTTCCTTAATAAGCTTAGTATTCTTTTCGACGTCATCCATTTCCAATTTAATTTGATCAACGAATATTTTTCCATTACCTTTTGTTGTAGAGATTTGTTTTCATTGATGAAACGACGATAGTATGCAATGTGTAAGAATAGATTTCTCCCCGGCAGACGAGTGTTGGCAATATATTCACCTCATCATGAGAAAGCAGTGATTCGTCAGTTAATTAGTGTTAAGAAGACCATAGCAATTTATTTAAATAAAAAGAAAAATGCAATATCCCTACCTTCTTAAACTTGTCTTTTTTCTGATTTTTAACCTAATTCAACTTGAACAATGAATATCATCTTCCGATCTTTTGATGTATATAATTATTTTTTTCATTAATGAAACGACGATATTATGCAATGTGTGGGAATTGACTTCTCCCTGGCAGACGAGTGTTGACAATATATTCATCTTACCGCGAGAAAGCCGAGTGTTTCCTCAGTCAAGTTAGTGTTAAGTCAACCGCAGTCGCAAACCCGCCCGTAGTTGTCCTGACAGTACGTTTTCGTTTATTTCATCCTAGGACACTCATTGCGTGTGAAGCGTAATGTCTTCAAGTGAGCTCATTAACCTGACTTGTGATCTCATTAAATGAGCTCATTGACCTGATGTGTGTGACGACAAACACAGCAGACATCGATAAATATAATGTTATTACACTTTTATGTGTTGTTTTAATGATGTAAAGTACCTGCTAACGCTGCTCCGTACTTTTGAACTTAAACAAAACATAGGATTATTAAAGATTACCAAAAGTGAAAATAAATGACTGTATTTTATCCTTCGAAATATCAGTTAAATATACGTTTATGAATTAGGGGATCATCATTTCGCCAGGCAAACCTCATCCCATATTTCGTCCCAATAAATGCCATCCCTCTTCATCAAAAATGTAATGTGCACGATATTTCAATAACAGTTTAATAGGTATTCACGATAAAGCTAGCTGTGTTTTTATGTATGTAGAAGAGATTCATTATTGAATATCGATATACATTATAAAAACGTTTTGTGAATCAGTATTTGTGAATTTTTACAACAAACCAAATATTGAAACACTTCATTAAATAAAAAATATTTTCTGGAAGACAGTTTAAATTCATTTTATTTGCCCATGTAATCCTCAAACTTCGACTAGCTCTAAAAATTTGGAGACATTATTTTTCTTATAGATCTTTTTACCGTTAAAGATTTGGAGGCATTATTTTTCTCACTCTATTAGTTGATAATGTAGCTGTAATGTTTAATCTAAATAAGAATGTTATTCATGCCTATGACCATGTATTATTTATGATGGCGCATGTCGCCTACAATTTCTGTAATTTTCATGTTCTGTATGTTCCTTCGAAGTTGAATAAAGCAGACGCCCCGTCACGTTCGCCTCCGGCGGATCTGCGGGCACCTGACCAATCAGGAGCCGCCGTTGCGTGTCCCTACGCAACGGCGAGCTCTTGATCGGTTGGGGGCTCCGTCAGTTGCCTGCCGGAGCCCGAGCTGAGCGGTCGCGTCTGAAGAAGTATTATTACCGTATTATGTGACTAAGAGCATAGTATCCATGCCACTAGTATCTCTGACCGGGAGGTTCTAGGATTTAAGTCTCCACGGTGGTAGGAGTTTCGACACTGGCCACATACCAGGTCGAATTCAGCCGGGAGTAATTCTATGAGGAGGAGAATTCTGACGTTCGGCTGCTCTGATCGGCAGTTTTCCATGGTTTCTCCAATCAAGGGTGCGGGAATGACGGAGCAGTACCCTTACAAACGGGCCACGGACCGCGCCCGATCACTCCTTCCTCTTCTTTATTTTTTTCTCACCCCCACTTACATGTACTACACTACCACACATGCCGGGAGACCGGTCGGGAGCTTAGAGCTTGTCTAGGGTGGAGAGGTGCCCCGCTGGAGAGGAGGTAGTGGTCGGGCGAAAATTCCTCAAGCCAACGGGTGGGTCGGTGCCGGATCTCTTCATCCATCGGGGGAAGATGAGCGCCACCACCCACGATTTAAAAAATGCACTACACGTACGAGACTAATGACGTTAGACCCGGAGTGCTCGAAATCAGTAATCAGTTTACGAAACATCTATTTCTTTTTAGTTGGAGTGAGGAGGAACTTGAAACGAATAACTAAGAACAAACACTCTAGTTACAAAAAAATATGTATCTTTTTTAACCAAATGGGTAGAAATTAGAATAAGGAAAATATTAACCCGGTCTCAGCAATACAAAGGAGACATTAAAATTTGAATGGCGATGCCTTATTACATAGGTCTTACAGGCTTCGTAATTGTCTAAAGAGCAGGCGACCTTGGAAGAAATCGCCCTGTCAACTGTGTTGGTTTTTCGCGCCAAATAATGGCGGCAGCAGGAACAGCTACGATGAGCGCTTGCACGTGTGGGCAGGCCCTCATCAACCTCATACAAGGCTTCGCCCACCACAAGTTGCCGGTGTCGCCCTCGTTGCGGGAACTGAATGTTCATCACTAGGAGTCGGTCAAGAGAACATTACGAGCTGGATGAAGACATGCAGTCTGACAACTACAGAGATACAAATACATTATGGTGTTCCTTATTTTCCGACTTCGAAATTTTTGAATGCTCACCCTTCATTTTTTTTCGAATGACCCTCAAACATGTCCATACAACATTTTGTAGAGATCGGAGCATTCTAACACGTCCCAATTCGAGTGGGAACTCGCATGACGAACAAGTCCAAACCTACCACCCACCACTGAGTCAGCCCTGAAACTAACAGCACAAGAATCGATCGCGTCACACCTGTTTGAAGGTCACTAATCTAACATAATGTCATATGTTAGTGTCATAGCCAGTGCCGAGGAACGTGTGTTTTAATAGGAGACAATATTAATTTTTAATATAAAACACCAAATAACTTGACACCATTTATCATCAAAAAACAAGTGCTTAAGTATTATTTTTTAACATACAGGTAGTACAATTAAGTCAGTGCAAGTTCTCCACTTGTGGTCTTAAGTGCATGATATACTAGGAGAAAGCAAGAATTTCCAGAAGAGCTGATCAACATTGTTCGCAAAAACTTATTAACTTGTATTCAGAGTGGAGAAAATTACAAAAAAAACGTAAACAAGTGTGAAGATATTTTTAAACATCATAAAGATACGTTTAAAAATAATTTGAACAATCTCTTTGATATTGCACATCCGAATACTTTACAAATCCTTAGGCCTACGTTGGAAAAAGGAAGGATGTTTTTACTGCGACCGAGACAGACAGGACGTAAAACCTAACTTGCACGAGTAGACCAAAATCTCGCGGATAAAGAAGAAAAGGCGGGACAAACGGCTAGACAAGAAGAGAAAAAGAGAAACAACAGCGTGAACTGTCTACATCTTCTTCTATACCTCCTTCGTCGTCTGAAGATGCAGATGGCAAACTTCCAAGTTCAGATGAAATCAACGTTCGTGAATTTTTGAGAGTACATAAATACACAATGCTGCAAGGTGTGGCAACAAAAATTTCATTATCCGTAAACTAATGGTTTCTATAGATTTCAACTGAAGAGATTCTGCATACATCCTTCTAGTGACAGCAGAGGCACTTGGCCACAATATTCGAAGAACTCTCTATTAATAAATCGTCTTTTCTTCGAATCAGACACAAAAGGATAACATTTAAAAACAGTTAAATTGGCTTTTAAGAGTAATTTATCTGAAATTCTTACTGCTCATTGGGATGGTAAACTGTTGTCTGCATTAAATATCAGGGGCCTAAAAGAAGAAAGACGAAGAAGAAACAAAAAAAAAAAGAAAAGAAGAAATTGTTACATTTGAGTACAGTCAGCAGCTCATCGCTTTCCAAAATTGCGGAATTCTTCTGGTAAAGAGTACACAATGCTGTCTGTAATGCGTTAATGCACTAAGGTATTGAATACAATGTACAAATTATTTACTGTGACACAACTGAATCAAACACTTGACGTTTTAAAAGAGCATGTATCTTTCTTGAAAAAAAAATTGGACAGGGAATTATTCTTTCCGTACCGTCATCACATATTCGAACACATTTGACAGCGTGCGTTTGAATGTAAAAGAATGTAAAATGTGATGATCCCCTTAAAAATGTCTTCCTCTTGATTGTAACTGTTTATTTCAGAGATTTTAGTGCAGAGAAATTGTAAAATCTTCTTATCAAGGTATCTGCTTTCTAAAAGTTCTAAAATTACATGAAAGGATTTCACAATTTCAAAAGCAGCTCTAAAAATACTAGACACCATATGCGGTATTTCATACAAGAATTTTCTGTTATGTAACTCTTTAAAGATGAAGTAGACATACAAACCAAAACCAAAATGGTGACAAATTTACCCAGAGGGTATCTACACATGTAAGAGTGATATATTCCTTTTTGTGTAGAAATGGTGTTGTTTCAACAACTTTGTGATACACTGAACGGCACGTGACTTCAAAGTCCTTTCTGCAGTTTTTAATAGATGCAAAATAATTTATATAAATGGAGTTTACATACTAATGGCTGCTGCAGAAGCTTTTGGCCATGGCACTGGAAACTAAGTAATAAATCACTCCTCTATTCAACCCCTCAGAAAAAAATTAGAAAAAGGAGAGACACGGATATACAGCATAAAGTTAATCGGAACGCCAACGTGCCAAACATTAGCGTTTTATTGGGATGAAATGTTACTCCTGACACTCGAAGATGTTGGTAACGTTGATGGGCTTGCATTAATAGTAAATTTTCAACGAAAGAAGCAATTGCTGCGAGTCCCTGGAATTCCGACATGCATAGTCCATTACACCGAACTACACCGTTGAAGTACATCTCTGCCCCTCTTGTATACCAGAAGTTGTCTTTAGGTATACATAGCATCAAGTCGATCAAAACTTCGTATCAAAAATCAATTCAATGTAACGTTGGCTCGCGAGAGCGGTCGCGAAAGAAGTAGAAGCAAAATAGTTTTTTTTTTTATAAATGTCGCCTCCTTAGAAAGGCTCGTGGGCAGCGTCCTAGCTTCCCGTTTTGCGATCTCGGGTTCCATTCCGGTTGGGGAAAATAGCAATGATTTTCCTTTAAAATTGTCTTAGTTTCTGCAGCTGAGAAGCGATGAAGAGCTCAGGCAGGCAGGCAGAGTTTGCTAGTTACAGCGAAGGGATTATGTCATATTTCTCACATGTCTCTTTTACACCCAAGCGTGGAAATTAAGTAGACCCAGGCGTTCAAAATACTTCGCTAGCCGGCAGAACCGAACAATTGACTCAAAATGCCGAATACGTACATACATAAAAGTCGCCAAGGTGTACAGATTATCTTTAATGCATATCACAATAATTTATTATACACGACGATGAGATGATACTTTGCCTACAAGAGAAATGTATTACCTAGCGAGCGACGACAGGAGTGATTGGAATTTCTTCCCGAATAGACATGGCACTTTTGCTTTCCCCATAGTAGACTCGGGCCAGAGATTGAGACATTCTCTGATCGAACAGTGTTGTTTAAACCTCTCCTCGCACAGATTGCTCTTTCAGGCCAAACAGCTATCAGTATGATCCTCCAAGCACTCCCTGTGCTTTGCACAGATTTGTATTACTTATGTTTGAAAAATGTGGTTATGAGGGCTAAAGTTAATCAGTTCATCCAGTCTATTTAGGGATGCACGTGCCAGGAATCTCGAGGAGCATTGCGAATTTGGTTTACTTGAGTTGTCAAATCCTTATAAAATATGTTGGAAATCAAACCCACACAAATTACAGAGGGATTGCAAGCTCATCAAGCACAGTAGAGGTCTCACAGCAAGCGTACATCAATGCCTTTGTGGAAAAGAAGAAATTGGAAAAAGCTAGTATGCTTGACTCTAGCCCAGAAAAAAAAGTATTAGAATATTATATGAGTTCTTAAATGATCTGTACGGTGAACATTCTAGCAACGTTTAGATACTATTATTTCGAACACGCAATTTCTAGGTATATTATGTGGATTTACTTTTACATTCTATTTTGACAGGCGTTGCTATTTATCGTTTATTAATTTTTTTTTCATCGTTCAAACGTTTAGATAATTTTCCATTGCAAGTCTCTACTTGACTTTCTGACGAAGCGCTACCCTGGATTGGAATACGCTACATCGTGGGTTTCTTTACATATTTTATATTAAAGTTACTTGTTTTCGAAGAAGTTTTTCTGAAGGTCCTTACATTCTTGGAAATCAAATTAACCAAATGGGATTAAGTAAGTAGTACAATACTCGTAAGAAGATAAGTTAATCTTTCTCATTCCTCCAACTACTAATCAAAACAGCTCCAAAAAACCTAATTATTCAAGAACCAATTCTGACTCAATTATGAATCTTAAACTAATGGTATAGCACATACTTTCGGGCATTAATTCTAAATTTGCCAACAGCTAAAATTCATTGAGTTCAACGACAATATGACTCGCGTCATTCCTATAAAGGTCCCTCCTTCTATCCATGAAAAAGAAAAAAATTGGAAAGGCTTTAGATGTGTGTGGTGTGTGTGTGGTGTATATATATATATATATATATATATATATATATATATATATATATAATCTAACATGAGCCGTAGCCGAACATATGTCCCGCCCACGAACCCAACCCGAAACGGCGAATCGAAACGTTGGTTAATGCTGTCCACAAAGTTAAACGTGGCGCGTTGGCGATTTCATCGCTTGACGTTGGCATCTGACAAGTGGAGCAAAATCCACGAGGGCCAATGAAAAATTCGCAATATACGAGCATGAACTGAATCTTGAAATTGACTTCCGAGGAAAAACCGAGGGAACCCGCGGAGGGGTATATTTTTTCCGTTGGAAGAGGAAGAGCTCTAAAATTTCTTTATGACAGGGTAGTCGAGTTCGCGCAATCGGTTAAAATTTCCGGAAGAGTGCTGTCGGTTAAAATTTCTGAATGAGAGCAGTCGGTTAGAATCTCTGAAGACCGGGAGCGGCAGCTTAGTGCATCAACTGATGTCATTGCAGCTCCTCTGACCGGGAGGTCCTAGGTTCGAGTCCTGATGGCGGCAGGATTTTCGACACTAGCTTTTCAGCTGGGTCGAATTCAGTCGCTGTTGGAGGAGAATTCTAGCGGCCGGCTGCTCTGATCGGTAGTTGTCCGTGGTTTCTCCGATCAACACCAGGCGAATGCCGGAGCAGTACCCTAACAAACGGGCCACGGACCGCGCGCGATCTGTCCTTCCTCTTCCTTGTCCTCTCCCCTCTCCCCTTACACACACACTCACACTAACATGCACTACACTACCACATATTCCGGGAGATCGGTCGGGAGCTTAGAGGTTGTCCCGGCTGGAGCGGTGCCCTGCTGGTGGGAGAATACTTGTTAGGGGGAAACCACACTAGCCGACGGTAGGTCGGCGCCGGATATCACCATCCAGCGGGGAAATATCACCATCTCCCTAGAAGAAAACATGCACTACACTTACGGGACTAATGACCAAAGCCGTTGACGTGCCCGGAAACACGAAAAAATCAAATCAAATCGATCTCTGAAGAGGAGTGGTTGAGAAATCTGTTAGTTTTTCTGGAGAACTGTTGAGAAGCCAGCTGAAGTGGGAAGAATTAGAATGATTTTCGGCGTGTCTCAGACCATTCTATCCGGTAGTTAAGCCGTTTCGCAAAGTAAGTATTCCGTGGCGAACTCCAGTTTCCGACGTGGTCAGAGAAGCCTTGGTGTTAGAAACGGGAAACGAGTGTGTAGGCAAGGCCGCGTCTTTAGTAGTAAAAGAGAATTGGACTGTGACGTGAACGGATGGAGGCGACGGAACGAAGAAGCTTTCGACAGAGCCCAAGTAAAATGTGCTAAAGCCATTACTGGCAGTCAGATTAAATTCCCGCAGGAACCCAACGGATGGAGGGAACGAAACGAAGAAGCGTACGACAGAGCCCAAAGAAAATGTGCTAAAGGCATTACTGGCAGTCAGATCAAATTTCCGCAGTAAAAACCCAACGGATCACGTTCCACAATTAGCACATCACCCCCGCTACCACGGCTGCTTATCAGTCTCCAGAAGATGTAGTTTCCGACCATCGTCTGCTAACGAGGAATCGATGCCGACGGCAAAGCAAAAGAACTGATTACAACCGAGAAGTGGCGAGCACATCGGTTATCTAGCCGAGGATGCGCCCATCTTTGAGGCTAGCCTGTTCGCTGACGCGTCGATGTTACCGTTGTGCCGAGTGCAACCGCATCGCCGCGACGGAGGTCGCAAGGATCGCGAGCCGCCGGCCGGCGTCGGAGCCCAGCAGTGCTTAACCCCGCCAGCGGAACCTGCCGAGGTCGTTCAACCCCTCTCCCAGTACCCGTGCGTGAGAAGGCATCAACGATTAAAAAGACTTGCATAATCGATTAACGAATAACAAATGTGAGATGAGAATTAAGGAATTATCTGTTTTTCAGACCATTTCTTGAATGAGTAAAAGCAAAATCAATGTTAAGTCGAGAAATTGTTGTGAATATGATTTAAGTATTAAATTATTTCAATATATCATTCATTGAGTTTAACGTGTGGGATGATGGGGTTATAATAATTATTATATCAGAAGATATGAATTGATAGTGACAGACAATTTTATGTTGCTTATATATCATATACGTGAATTGCAATGTATTTTTTAAGTAAATTCACATTTACAAAATAATCAAAATCTAGTTATATTAACTTCTAAATCCAATGTCGGTGGAGTTGTAAAAATGTGTTTTATTGTTTTCTTTCAAAGAAAAAGTTTCCTGAAATAAAGTGATCATTTATGAAAATAGAAATCGTCTGATTTTTGTTACCAAATTCCTTTAGTAGGAAATGTAATGTCAGGGAGAAATATATTGTGGAAACGCTCTTCGAATGAACTTGAAACAGCATACATGGGAACTCCGTAGACCCACAACGGGGTAGGTGTATGGCACTACTCACCGTGCCGTCATTGGCAAGATGTAGACCCGTTGCCAGGTTTTGTTTCTCCAGAGGGCGCTGGCTTAGGTTAAAGATATCATCGGCAATCCTATGGGACTTTTTAAGATAACCATGGATCCTGTGTTTTGGAGAATGAATTGCCACAAGCAAGTAATACAGTCGAAATGTACGCACTAATTAGTTGGAATCAAATCCAAAATGTATTAATGAATGATGTGAAGATGCGTGATAATTAGCCCTTACGTATGTAACATTTTACAGTTCACCATAGTATCTGTAAACTGTTTTTATTGTATTTTATTTTTGCCAATTAAAATCAAATTCTTATCATCAAATCAAATCCTGATCATCATGGATACGTTTTTCATTGTAAGATAAATTAATTTTTATTTTCATTCCGCCTAAACTGACACCTTCAATCGCAAATTTGTTTGAAGGAAGGTTTCAACAGTGATTACTAAGGGATGGATATTGATGATCTAAAACATCACCAAAAACGATTAATAAAATGCTCTTAAAATGGTTTTAAAATGTCCTAAAACCGGTAAAAAAATATTATCAAAAACATAATGGATGAACAACTCGAGCTGGTGGATACGTTACTGATATAATCGAAGCTACTTGTATTCGAATGAACTCAACTCGCAAACTTTTCGTTTGAACTTTTCTTTTCTAGGAAATTTCTGATTTTAGTTATCCCGAAATCGGCCGAACCAGCAATGGCGCTAATACACGTCACAAGAATTCCATAAAACGCTGTCAAAACGATTTCTGAACGAACAAATAGAATAGGCTGAGTAATTCTGTGAAGAACATTTGTTGCATCTCGTAAATATATTTTGAGGCAACTACCATTGAAAATGACATTAAAATCGATTAAAAAATGCATTAAAAATGTCGTAAAAAGGGAAAAAATTATTATTATTATTATTATTATTATTATTATTATTATTATTATTAGAAATCGACAAAAAATGGAAAATATTGACCTATAAAAATCTGTCATTTCCTTTTGTCATAACATAAAACGAATTTCTATACTAAAAGACATTGTTTTAAAGTGGAAAGAAAACAAATGACATTTCATTAAAATCCGCCTAGTGATTACAATAAAAGTGATTAACGCGTATTTGCTGTAATCTTTGTATTACAATAATAATAATAATAATAATAATAATAATTTATTTCTATATTGTGACATACCGATATGTCACGTTAAAATAAACTAACATTTATTTGTAGACAATATGGTGGAACATGCATTACGAAATATCACGAGAGCTAGAGCTTAGCAACGACCGTGAATAAACAATGTAGTTTTTGTTTTTTTCTAAATGCATTAAGAGATGGCTTGGTGCCGAAAGTAGAAAATTTGGGATTGGGCGAAGAAGTTTAGACGATCAACAGGTCAGCTACACCAAAATATAACAAACGTATGGATTGGCTGGGTGAGAGAAGGACGGTCAAATGTTATGAAAAAAAGGAAGGTAGTTTAATACGAAGTCTTCGAGGGATGAATCATGCAGGAAGATTTCATTTCTGCTCGGAAACGCGCTTCTGAACTGATCGTAGGTTCGTGAGAGGGAACGAGTACAATCTAGATAGAATTGGGTTATCAGTGAAATTTTAGGACAGTGAATGATATTGCAGATATTTTCATGTGGAACAATATTGATGTATAAATTGGAACTTTGTCGGGAGTGGTAATCGAGTTCGGGACTATGTCATAGGACGTAATCGGGACTGATAATTTTGATAGTTTGAGACCAGCTTGGATAGGGGCAGAAGAGGATTTCTTGGAACTTTGGACTACGGCAAGCTCGCAAGATATTTCGACTGAGAAGTCTACGAGGGACATCAACGAAGAAAAGATAAGTTAACCGCGGTATAAAGTGTAAATTGAAAGATATCTTGATCAAAGGCCTAAAAATTGTAAATTCACTAAATTGTTTGCTAAAAGCGTAAAAATAAACTTTGTTGAATTTTGTTCTTTAGAAAAGAAAGTGATTTTTCATTTAGTCAATCCAAACAGAAATGAATTAGGAATAGAATCATTCTATTTCAGATTCCCAGCTGCGCTGTATAGTCGGCGAATCCTATAATACATTATAGAGGTAATAAGGATTATAATATATCGTGACCCATTGACCCAGCAAGCCGGACGCTAAGATTTTTAGCAGATATAAATGTAGAGAGAGGAAAATTTTGTATATCTCAATATTATACACATCACACATATATAATTAAATATACATTAATATATTTACATAACGAACATTGACTAATTACATTTAATACAAAATTACTTTTTTGTCATCATACTTGCAGTGTATTTTTGAGAATCACATTATTACTTTACTTTTGTCTTGTTTTTGGAGAATGCCACATAAACAAATAAAAAATCTAATACCTGAGGTTTACAAACCTCAGATGAAGTTAAAAAGCCCCAAGCAATGCACAATGTGAAGAGTGGAAAATTAAGTGGGTAAAAGCTACTAAACTGTATTGAATTATCAGGTCCACTTTAAATGATATGGATGAGTGTGTTATGCCAAAATATGGTATTGTTGCTGAGCTTCCCAGATCAAATATAAAAAGTAAAAAGCACTTTTTCCCTATTGCATTTTATCATAATGTACAACAGTAAATAAAACTTATTTTAGACTAAGTTCTCAAAGAAGTATTTATCTTTATTTATTGCATTTAAACAGTCTGAAACCAAAGACTAATAATTATAACATTGGTTCTGATGCATATTTATGTGTTTCTGTTTCCTATTCAACTCTTATTCATATAAACGTTGCCAGAGACTTGGAAATAAATAGAGGTGGCAATGTTTGACCCCTGAAGGGTAACATTAGAGTAAGTGCTGAAGAATAAGTCGAAAAATGACATTTTACAGATGGTATCTTTTATTGCTTTTCTTGGAACAAACAATAGGAAGTGCTTTTTTGCCCCTTGTTAACAATTTTTTGAACTCGTAATTATGCAGGATAGCTTGATATTGGAAGTATGAAAAGATTGAACTCACTTCCAGGAATCACACCGTGGACTTCATTTTGTGGATATTGTAACTTATACTCTTTTTCCCTGGCAGCCTAAAAATATTCTGCGAGACATAGATTCAAGCAGATTTTGACTGAAATCCGCTCACCTAATAACTGCAATTACAAGCCCATCTGATATTTAGTGAAACGTCTTACATAGACTCCGGTGTCGCGTAATGGCCAGAAGCATAAAAGGGCTAGAAGTTTGGCCGTCTAGACATTCTGGGAGACACAAATTCAAGAAGATTTTGACTGAAATACGCTTCCTAGAAGTTGCAATCACGAGCAAACACATCTTACATTTGCTTACACGTCTTACATTCGTTTGACTTCGGTGTCATGTAACGGCTAGAAGCGTAAACAGCTCGAAGTTTCGTCGCCCAAGTAATACATTCTTTCATCCCTAGTAGGTGAAAGGATCGTAACGAAATTTGCGTAGTCAGACGTAAGAGCAGGCTTGAGTCTCGTCACGTAAAATAAGGCATTCATTCATTCATAAGTTTGTTCTCATTCATTCATTCTATATCACGTTATTGACCACATATTCGCCGTACGTGCCGGGCCTCTTCTGGCTGGCCTGGTCTTGGACACAGCATTTCCGCACCTCGAGCTCGCACTTCATCAGTAGCTGAGGAAACCCATTCCAAGTAGCAGTCCGTAATACACCATCGATGTGGTTCGCGGTCTGCTCCATACATCGCACCCAGTACAAAATATGCCAAAGGATCTTGTCAACGGCACAGAAATGTACCGACTCAGTTGTCTAACCCGTTTTGGCTTAGCCTCTTGCTAAGGCTTCAAAATGACTATGGAAGTTGGTCACATTTAGTCGATAATGCGTACATCTAGAATTAAAAAAGATATTGTGACATACCAATATGTGGGACATTGTATTGCGTCACATTTATTGTAAACAGGGTGAATGGTAAGGATAGACATATGTAAATATGGCGGCCTAGCAACGGTGGACGAGTTGTCGTCAAGGTCAACAAACTTCATTGCTTTGAACCACGGGGCGCCTAGTTGATAAAGTAAATGTTTGGGAATTGGCCGAGAAAGCAATGACAGTCTGGGGCGCGGCTATTGTAAGTAGAGGGATTGGCTAGGCAATTTGGGCGGGTCGAATTTTTTGACAAGAAACAGTGGAAAGTATGGACGAGTTTTGAAGGGCTGAAAGAGGGATATGGGGGCATTCCGACTTATGCCGTGGTGCTGTGCGGTTCGTGTGTAGATAATTGATGTTGGGAGTTTGGGATTTGTGAACATCTACTTTGGAGCGTATGGTTGTCGGACAAGAACAAGTGTGGCCGCAAAAGAATATTTACCTTGTGAGCTCTGTTTGAAGATTTGCCATTAAAACCGATTTGCTACTACAAAACATATTGAATTTAAATTAAAAAGTAGGGAACCCGTGTATCTGAAAGGACAGCAAGGTGCACACTACTACAATTAAATTTTCAAGCTTGCAGACCAGCCCACAAGTCCAGATTAACAAGTGTTGTGAAATAAAAACGTTTTGCTAAGAACCTTGAAGATAAAGATATGGACTACTGGTAATTGGTAAATATTTAGTCGTGTGATTTTTTTATAATTTTAACTGACTTTTAAATGGGAGGCGAATGTCATTTATTTATATTTTAGGTTTGTCTCAGCGACTAATACATTTACGAAATTCTAGTAAACTAACATCAATTTGTTAGAAGGCGCGTTAGCGTCAAGTACCATTCCTATTATTCTAGTCATACAGACTGTGGAACATTAAGTCAAGGTAATGATTTGATCTGTGATCAGTGGCAAAGGCACCGGGTGCCTGTACTTAGTTAAGGATATAAGGAGACAAAACTAGTAAAAGCAGGTACTGGAGACACGACTGCTGCCGCAAACCAAGGAATGGTTCAAAAATGAATATTTTGTTTTTATGCAAAATGGGGCTCCATGCCACGCTTCTCGAACAGTTGCCGGCGGCGCTAGCCGAATTCGTTTACTACGCTCCGTGAAGTCACGAAGGTTAAGCGAATTCGAGACTCGCGGGTTCCTGGTTGGGTGACCGGCCAGAAACCCCGGGATCTAATGGCGTCGAGCTCCTGGACGAAGGGATAAAAGCACCGACTGACTGCGACGAGACGAGACTTGACAAATGTAATTCAGTATAGTAATTACTCAGTAACGGAAGACTACTCAAGAAGAAAGCGCTCAACGCCTAACAAGGGTTACGAGACGTGTTGCATCAACAACAACAAAGCCACAAATTTAAAAAAACAGATAGTTTTTGTAGGAAAAAAACATACCTATGTTACCACAACAGAAAAATTCATCAGACATGAACCCGATAGAAAATGTCTAGGAACTCGTGAAAAGGGAAATTGCCAAGGAAGAAATAACAACAAAAAAATCGCAGAGAAAGTAATTCAAGTCTGGTACCATCTTCAAAAGTTTCAGGAGATAGTTCAGGCATGCATTAATAGCATGCGAAAATGAATTGCAGCTCTAATAACCGCCAAAGGTGGTATGACAAAGTATTGTATCAGAATATGCATTGTATTAGAATGTGCATATTATAACGAATGTCACCATGCATAGAATATTTTTATCGTAAATGGTCAGTAATTTCATATACATTTCTTTGGAATTCCAGTAATATTTTTTCTCACAAAATCTTGATTTTTATTGGAAAATTAGGGTGGGTGTAATAATATCTAAGGGACGTACAAGTGCTTATAGTGAATAAAGACCGAAAAGTAGTCAATCGGTATATATTGACTAGCAAACATAGGAACCCAGTGGGGTTGAACATTTAAATACGAAATTGTATTCTTGAAGGCTGCTCACAATATACGAAGGATCGGAGCCTTAAACCACGACTGACATGAAAATAAAATTTCTTGGCGATTTCACGATATGGTATTCACTATATTCATTCGCATAGCTTGCGAGACATCCACAACTAGTACTTTCTTTAGCCCGGTCCTAACCGTTGAAAATAAGCATGCCAATAAATAAAATTTATTTTCCTTTTTTCTTTTGAACAAAATTGCGATGTAATATCAGAAAAGCTTGGCACTGTTTCCGGTAACTGCAAGGATCTTATTCTACATTCACAAAAATAGAGATAATCGATCGGATTTCATCATATTAAATTACAACATATTCATGTGAATTAATATTCTGGCTTACGAAGAATGAAAAAAGCAGTTGTGTTTTATTGAAAAGTGCTATTATGTTGTTACGTAACCTTTTAACATCGATTTGCAGATATTGAAATTTCGAAGTCGCTGACAAATTCCTTGAAACCAATAAGCAAAAATAACGTAAAAATATCATGAGCATCAATTCTAACTTGTCACAAAGAAATGTCTTTCAATTTTAGAGCAAATATTTTGTTATGTTATTCGAGAATTATTTTCGTGTTTCATTATGATGTTTAGTATAAAAACAGTCTTCAAATTGTTTTGCATGACTAACAAGCAAAGCTGATAAACTCCAGAGAAATGACCAGAAATGTAAAGCAAAACAACTGTTCAAGTTCAAAGATGCAAACGCAATAAATTGCCGATAAAAATTTTGATACGCATTCGAAAATATTCAGATTTCATACCCAATGTTGCTTGACGTTTACGGCTGATAAATCACATAAAAAAGGAGAGACTCACGACCTAGCCTCGGGATTCAATACCGACAAGTTCAGTGATAAGAATTCACATGAAAGATATAAATCGATATCCTTTTCTAAAATAAATCGTACATTATAATTACTACACATATGACTTTCATGTTCTTCATAACTTCAAAAAAGTTGTTTTAGTTAAAAAGCGTATACAGGTTATCCCGTAAGAAACCAAGTAAATACACACGTTTATTAGCTAAGAAACAAAGTTTAAAATAACGTACGGGTTATTTATTTTTTTTATGTAAATATGGAATCACGAGCTAGCCCATCTCACATTTAGCCCACACTTCTTACATAGACTCCGGTGTCGTGTAACGGCCAGATGCATATAAGGCTGTCTAGACATATTCTGGGAGACATAATTAAAGCAGATTTTGACTAATCCGTAGTGGAATGTAAGTTTGAGACATTCTGTAGTACTTTACAATACTACGGTTTACCGTTGTTTTAAAAAATGTTATACGCATCACTTTATGGATAATCCATCCTTCTCCCAGTATCGGGCTGCAATATCTTTCCGAGGTCAGAAAAACGAGTTAACAATATGCCCAGAATATCTAGACAGAAACGAACCAACATCAGAAATATGTTCATGACTTCACGATTACTTGTATAGTTATCAGGGATGTAGCGGCCACAATATCCCTAGCAAGACGCCCTCTCAAATTTTAAAAAATGGTTAAGTTTTGAGACATTTAATGCACAATACATCTGGCATTGTTGCAAATCAATACATGGAAACAAAATTTCTTTTCTTACGAATTGAAAATTATTTCTCACAATATACCACACGCATTAAGTCAAGATTTTTAAAAGACAGATTTAAACCCAGGTAAACCACTATACCCTCAGCCCTTTAACATAAGCATACTCCTTCCTCTTGTTAATTAATAATCAAATTTAATCAATAATTACGTCAAAGATCAAACCTCACATATCTTATGAATGGTCAATCCACAAATCTTTTATGTATTTTTGAAACCCTTAAAAGAATGTATTGTCGAACAAGAAGAAATAAATTTTAAAAAAACAATATACCATTTTTGTGACACCTTGTTAATGTTTACATGCACAAACTAGTAGAGCTCAGTGGAACATAAGGCGACGTGATTAGTTTGCTTCATTAAAATAGTTTGTTTTATTTATTAGTTGGTTAAATAGTTGTAACCATGTTTAATTAATAAAACTCCGGTAACTGCGAGGACATTCACAGAAAAATAGGAATAATCCTTCAGATTTCATCATATTAAATTATCACACATTCATGTGAATTAATTTCATGTTTACGAAGTTTATTAAAAGGTTTTATTGGAAAAGTGTCCTTATGTTGTTACTGAACATTCAAAAATTAATTTTTACATATTAAAATTAAATGTAAACAAATTTAAACAAAAAATAAACCCAAATAGCATGACCTATGCTAACCTGTCCCAATGGAAATGTCTCTTGTCAAATTGTTTAGCATTAATTGACTAACAAGTGAAGCTGATAAACTCGAGATAAATCATTAGAAATGGGAAGATACACAACTGCTCAAGTTCAAAGATGCACGTTCGAAAATATTCATATTTCAGACCCAATGTTTCTTTTAACAGACGTTTCTGGCTGATACATTACATAAAAAGTGAGAGACTCACGACCTAGTCAATGGTTCCTCGAGCTTTACAATAGAACAAGTTCAGCGAGAAAGTTATAAATCGATATCATTTTCTAAAATAAATCGTACATTATAATTACTACAAATATGACTTTCATGTACTTGATAACTTCAAAAAAGTCAGGTTCGTTTGAAACCATGTGCAGGTTATCACAGAAGTAACCACGTAAATACACACGTTTATTACGTAAGTAAAAATTTAAAATCACGTACACGTTATTTATGTGCTTTTTATGTAACTTATATTATTCAAAAGAGCTCTGGGTATTCAACCTCGTTATTCGCACTTGGTACATTCCGATCCACTCTTTGGAAAAGACAAATAATATCCTCCTTATAAAAAGTATTTACGAAACGACCTTTAAATCACTATCTCCACATGTAGGCTCACAATTCTAGTTATGCAAAACAAAGAACATCAGACTAAGTGTGTAACAGATAGGAACTACAAACAAGCATTACTACACATTGAATGTTGTTAATTCCAGACAATGAACTTCACTCCTGCACAAACAAAGTTTCCGCACAGAAAACTGCCTACGAAAACCGTAAATCAATCCCGAGCGACAGTAAAAGGGAAACAATGTCGAAAGTCTGAGACCTTGTTCTACACTGTGCGTGGATTCACATTTAAAGTCTCAGAGGCCAGACGTGTGACGGCGAGTAGCATCTGCAGAGAATCTCATCTCTGGGAATGTAAGAGCAGGGACAGAAAAATGCAAAGGGAGACTGCAAAAAAGGTGGCGACGGAAACGAGAAAACGAGAGGAAGGAACAGGAAAATTGCACGGTACAGTATGTGCGGTAAAATTGCATTTGTAGAAAACAGACGCAATATCGAGACAGGCAAATATCGAGAACTGGTAGGTATGAAAAAAAATCACAGGTGCAATATAATTTTGAAGAAGGGATTACTGATCTCGGCTGAGTAACATGACAATATTAAAAACAGGTTAAAGTTGAATTCAAATTTACATGTTGCATTCTAAATGGTCAAACATTAGTTTACTAATTTTCGAAATATTTGGTAACAATACATTTTGACACTTTTGGTAATACTTAACTGTAGTCTTTAAAGGCAACCAGAGAAACAAAACAACGTTAAGAACTATTAACATTCTGCCTTCGAAGCAATTCAAACAAAATTGATTACAATAAAAATACGGCGTGTGAAGTCTTAAATCCAACTAAAAGTAAATCTTATTTATTCTTTTCTTACACTAATACGTTAACGTTAATATGTTCTGTGCAAACTAAACATCATGATGCATCCTTCAACACTTCAACATTAGTCAATTCCCACAGAAATCCAAGGTAACCAGCAAATGCGGGCGCTTTCTGCACGACGAGTATTAGTATTTCAGAAACGGAGGCCTGATAGTCCCTTCCGCAGGTGTCGGCTGCCAAATGGCGGCAACCGGCAGCTGGTGACAGTGCCAAGCAAAGCGAGAATAAAAGCCTATCCGTGTCAGGAGTTGGCGAGTCGAGAGGCAGTGACCAGACGAGGGAGGGCGGGTGCGGCCGGGGTCGGGCGGGGACCTCCGGAATGGCCCAGGAGGGACGGGGCAAAATTGATTGATTGATAGTGATTCCGAGCGCGTCAACTGTCATTAGTCCTGTAAGTATAGTGTATGTTTTCCATCGGGAAATGTCGGTGATCTTCCCACACTAGATGGCCAGATCCAGCGCCGACCTACCGTCGACTAGCGGGATTTTCTTCAACCATGTATCTCCCACCCGCGGGGAACCGCCCCAGCCGGGACAAGTTCTAAATCCGCGACCGGTCTCCCGGTATGTGTGGTAGTGTAGAGCATGTTAGTGTGTGTGTGTAAGGAGTGAGGATAAGAGAGGGAAGAGGAATAAAAGATCGCGCGCGGTCCGTGGCCCGTTTGGTAGGGTACTGCTCCGGCATTCGCCTGGTGTTGATCGGAGAAACCATGGAAAACTACCGATCAGAGCAGCCGGTCGCTAGAATTCACCTCCAGTCAGTAACTGAATTCGACCTAGCTGAAAAGCCAGTGTCGAAAATCCGCAGCTGTCAGAACCACCTATGACCTCCCGGTCAGAGGCACTGCAGTGACATCAGTCGATGCACTGAGCCACCGCTCCCGGTGATGGGCGAGCCGGGGGAGGGAAGAGAGCGAGCGGGTGTGTGAGACGAGCGGGTGGGAAGAGTCAAGCGGGGACGGCCGAGAGAAGGCGGTGCCGATAGGGAGCGGTGAAGGGTCGGGTGATGGGTGTGCAGGAGGAGGGGGACTACGGTTCAGAGTCGCTCTGCGGGGCGCGTTATTGCCGCCGCAGAATTCCCGCAGAGGCCCCGCTCCGCGCCACTGCGACCGCGTCCCCGGAGCACGACCTGCATGCAAATACGCTCGCCCTCAGCACCTCCGCACGCTCCCGTTCCAGACACGAGATTTGAGAGGCCGTCGTGAAATCCGCGACCGATGCGCAGGGGCCAATAGCATTTCCAGCCTCCCAACTATCAATTTCTTTCCTCACATGCGTTACGTGGCTAATGGAAGTTCAATTTAAATTTTCTCCAAAGAAATGAATACTCCTATCCACATAATTAAAACGAACGTAATGTATAAAATTCGTTCACTCAATACAGGGGTTTTCAAAAAATGCATTAGAATCAGAGATTAAACAAGCTTTAGCCATAGGTGTAATTGGTACTACATAATAGAGGCATGAAAGTGTATTGAATGTGGAAATTGTTCGAGAGTAATAGATCATGGGTGAAAAAATAATTTCAGTATTGAAAAAGTGAGAAAGAAAGGAGATCTAAATTCAAAAGTAGGAAAATTAAAGAGTTCGAGATGAGGAAGGAAAAACAACTACAAAACTAAATGACCGGATCCGCAGTTATGTAAGGCGTTACATCTGTTACTCCATGTAATAAGCTCCTGGGGTACACGGGTCTGTGAGTGTGTTTTTGTGTCTGTGTGCTCGACTGTCTTGGTAATAATAATAATAATAATAATAATAATAATAATAATAATAATAATAATAATAAATTATAAAATAGGAACCTTTGAATGTTGTTCACAACCAGACTATCACGCTATACTGGGGAACAGACATAAGAACAGATGTTACTGTACCAGCCAACCGCCCTGCTACCGTGTTATAAGTCAAAAGTTCACAACATGTGTAGTATTAACATTGTCATCTCTCTCACTCATAATATCAATACTACGTACAATACAAAGATTCGTAAGATAGATGGATTTCTATATAAAGATTCGGCACTTGAGATAAAGAAGCTCTGGAAGGTAAAATAGTTCAGCATTCAACTTATAGTAATAATCTCAAATACTGGAGTAGTGTTAAAATCGACAAAGCGTCAAATGGAGGCATTGAGAGCCGAAAACTGCTCAAGACTATGCAAAAATCGATAATTCTGAATACATGCTATTTTCTAAGAAACTTCCCAGGAGAAACTAACAGAATCATCCAACAAGGGTGGACCTGTACTTGCTCGCCGGAGCCGTATGAGTGAGCCTAGCCGAAGTAACTACGATGCGTGAATATCCCCTCCCTCCCCTCCCCGCGAGGGAGAAGTGAAAAAGTTAATAATAATAATAATAATAATAATAATAATAATAATAATAATAATAATAATTGTAGAAAGACGGATCTTTTTTAAATTTATTGGACCAAATAGTAATCACATGCATTCAGGAACTTAAGACGTATAATTCATATACAGACATATAAATATGGTGCTTAACGTCGCACATTTACAGCCTTTCAAAGCTTACAGCGGATGGCAATAAACTAATACTTTTGAAGAGGAAAAGTAAAAGGAAAAATTAAATAAAATTGAGATATATATAAATTATATAATTCATTCCGTGTACTAATTTGACATAATTCTGATAAATGTGTGTTATATGAATGTTCAAATGATACTATGAAAAAATGACATACTAGAATGTTCTAAATTTAAATCATTAATAATATATAAGATTATCCATATTGTTTTACCTGGTGTTCACTGCTAGATTTTTGCACATCAAATTCCTTGAAAATCTCATTTGTGCGTTACACATAAATGAATGTCTTTAGGAATTAACGCAGTCTTCGGCATATTTCAAAAATTTAACCTTTCTACAATATAAAAAACGGGATCAATAGGAATAAGTCAACCATTCTAATAATAATAATAATAATAATAATAATAAAATAATAATAATAATAATAATAATAAGAGAACGATGGTGAAATGGGGGACGGGGACAACGAGTGAACCCCTCAAAAAACCTGCCGCGATCCCACTTCGCTTCCGTCCTCCTCGCCCTTGAGAGTTAAACCCCGCGTTTCCCAGAGGTGGGACGCAACGCGCTGGGGCGCTAAGCTACCGTGCCGCTCCCATGGGATGGTTTCCCGCCTGCCACTCACGGCCGTTCCCATGGCGGAGAGCGAACCGTCCCTCCGCCTTGGCGTCTGCAGCGCGCCGGCGCGTCGCGGGGCGGGTGTGGACCACGGAGCCATTTAGCCCGCTTTCCTCCACTCCACGCCGCAATTAGCGGGAGGTTTCGTGGCAGTTGGCGTCTTCCTCTCCCCTCCCTCCCCCACTCCAGAGCGCGCCAAAGTCCGGGAAGGAGGAGAGAAGAGAAGTAGCCGAGGCGAGGGCGAAAGGGGGGAACAAAGCGCGACGACGCGCAATCTCAAGGAACTACACCAAGGGGGCTCTTGCGCATGGTATCAGACTCCAGCCAATGAGCTTCAGACACCTGTTTGCGTCACAATATTAGCGGGAATTTTAAATGCAACCAGATACCAAAATTATCACATCGTTACACGACATTGAAACAAGAGTTATGAAGCATTTCATTTAAATATTACATCTTGTACACCTTCATTGTGTTATTTTTGGTTGGTTACTGTTGAAAATGTTTCTCAACTCTATTCGCTCCCCCTTCAACATGGTGGGCAGCGTTTGGACTGGCTTTTCAATCGAAAGGCCCTGTGGTCACGTGGTTCGTGACGCAAACAGGTGATGCGCAGAACGAGCAAAAATCGGAGAGCTCACTCATGTTTTTTGCACCATGTTACAGGCCACGAGCCCAGTGCTTCCTCGTTATGTGTTGCCATTAAAACTTTAAGGAGAATCAACTCTGGTGGTGGGGTAAGAATGAAAAGTCTCGGTAGCTAATCGGCTAAGCTGAACTTCAGCGATTGATTGATTCGTGATTCCGGAGGGACAACTGATAAGGCCATGAGTCCCGTATGTTTGTCTGTTATTATCGCTAGCTGTGGCAGATTCCCCAGCTGGATGGGCAGATTCGGTGCCAACGAACTGGTTAGTTAGCGATGTTTCTCCAACCAAGTATCTTCCACCGGGACACCACCCCCACTGGGACAAACTCTACGCTCCCGCCATGTGTGGTAGTGTAGGGCATGTAAGTGTTTTTAGTAAGGGGTGAGGATAGAACACAGAATAGGAAGGAAAGATCGAGCGCGGTCCATGGTCCGTTTGTTAGGGTACTGCTCCGTCATTCGTCTGGTGTGGACCGGAGAAACTAGAGGAAACTAAAGATCAACTACCGGACACCAGAATTTCAGACAACTGAACTCGAAGTAGCTAGATATAGCGAGTGACAAAAACTCCTGTTACCGTCGGGTCTCGACCACTAGAACCATCCGCTCAGAGGCATTACAGTGACATCAATTATTGATGCCCTGAGCCACCTAAGCCGGTCTGAACTTTACTGACATCACGAGGCCGATGAGGGACCTTACACGGTATTTTTCTCCATCTATTGTTACATCCATCATACACTAAAGTATAGATGACGTTGGCATGGTCGCGTCGTATTGCCAAAATCGAGATCATTCTTCATTCACGCTAGCTGCGACATTTTCATACATACCCCCACCATTAGAGTTGAGTCCCCCTCTTAGTCTTCATGTTCGTTGTTTTCGACTTTGAATTCGAAGCAGCGCTCGGCGCTTTATTGTATTTTTCTAGCTTTAAGGTTAATATTTTTATTGATAATCTGCCGGTTGTTTATAATATGTTATGTTTTGTATCCTCGTGATCCCATGATCATGCGCTGCGCACTTAGTATGTAAACTGAATTCTCACCCAGTGGATTCCATCAAACTTAATAAAGCGGACGCCTGGTCCCGGACGTGAGGCCTCCGGCGGATCAGGACTACCCCGGCCAAACAGGGGGCTCCGTTGCGCGTCTCCCGGCGCAACGGCCCCCTGGCTTGGAACGGGGGTTCTGCTCAGTCGGAGCAGAGGCTATGATCAGCGTGCAAGGGTCCTTTGCAATGGTCAATGGTGGGTTGTGAATAAAGAATATACGATTATTATCACAACCCCAGACACAATGTTGTGAAAACCAATTTAACTCGACCGGTCGTCTAGCTTAGTCTTCATGTTCGTTGTATACGAGGCTATAAACAGCGTGCAAGGGTCCTCTGCAATGGTCAAGGTGGGTTTGAATAAAGAATATACGATTATCATCAGAACCCCAGACATAATGTTGTGAAAACCAATTTGACTCCACCGGTCGTCTAGCCACACAGGTGACCAGGTAAGAATGCACGCGCTGTGAATAACCAACTACACTGTTAAACAGGATCTGTTTGTATGAATATATGCAGTATCGAAAATTGTAAGTATGTTGAGAATATATAATCAAAGTTGTACAACTAGTATTGATATCATAAAAAAGTAATGTTTTTAACATTGGGGATAGCAGAACGATAAAGTAGAAATTTAATTATCTTTATGCTTATATCCGTAGTTTTGAAAATTGCAGAACTCATGTTATTGAACCAGTACGATCACAGTGTTGTAAATTATATGAAAGATGCAAATTTCGCAATTAAATTGTAATTAATTATACCCACAAATTTTATTTAATATTTCACACACATATTGAAGTTTGGTCCGGGATATACTACTATATCCTTTCTGAATCGTTGTCTTAAGATAGGAAAGGAAAGTAGGGATGTGGAGTTTTGACTGATGGGATGAATTATTAAATAAGATTTCAACACTTCTTAAACTAGATGTTTGGCGACTAACATTATTACACCTAAATGTCAAGTTATCTTCCTCGTTTTTACAATGCAAAAAGGCTTTTGTCACATTGCCTTCAGGTGTCTCAATTTTTTATAGCTCGTTTTACAATAATATTTTCAGATGTTACGATTAAAAATGATCGTAGTCATTTCTAATTCTGGAGGAGGTACAATGAAAAAGTGCTGAAGGTTGGGAGATTGGGGTTACAGAATATCAGAAGCTTCCCTGGGTCTCGGTGCCACTCTGTACCCACTTCACGCTTGTGTCACGTAAATATGAACACTTTCTAGAACTTGTGATTTTATTATAATGAATGAGCATAGAGTCAATGATACATAAAATACGTTTCCGAAGTAGATATTTTGCAAAAGATGCTTCTGAATTATCATAAATGCTATTAACCTGGTTTAATTGTTAAGCTTGGCGGATGATGAAAACCATGACGTTCAAGCTTGAACGCTTAGGGAGAACAAGAAAACGAGATTATTTTTATTTTTCTACACTTATATTACAAAATTTAAATTTCTCCTAATACTATATCAATAGCAGATATACACGTACATCACTCGTCCTCACCCCCGCCCTTCATTTGTCGAAAAAAATAATAAAATACTTGTAACTCACACTGTTGAGGGTGGTTACTTATCTTACAATATTTCTGAATTCATGTGAAAATTTCGTTGAATGTTGGATCTTTTTTAATATATATAAAATTCACTCATATATGCAAATGTTTATTGGCTTAATTGTTAACTACGTAACAGTGTCCTCACATTTCTAAACCAAGATACTTCTGATATTCTCGCGTTGCAAAAACATAAGGAATTACAACTTTATGAAACTTGAGCCTTTATATGTTTTTTTAAAACTGGAAACGAATTCCAGAAAAGATTGCAAACATGTACGCGACTGTTTCTTCTTGAGCATTTCAATACCTCAAAGCCATCATGAGTATAATTAAGGAAGACAAAGGCGAATGTGAAATTAAGGAAGCCAGTTATTTTTCTACAGCTTTTAACCAATTTCCTTCTCTTTCATTTACTTTCGACATATACGAGAAATACGGAATCAGAGGGACTCACATTTGGGGACTTGGATAATGCACTTACAGACTCCGTCATTTCCACAAGAGAATACGCATTATAACCTATTCGTTTATTTTTGCCCGTTAACAATAAACAAGTATTTACAACTCCTCCCTGAGTATTGATCATTTCATTCTATAGAAATAAACGAATATAAAGTTAAACGAATGAAATAGAAAATACATAAATTGTTGCAAGCATGCTAGATAGATGCAAGCATGCTAGAAGGACACCACTTCATATCTTGACAGTTACAAAACGACTTGTTCGTTACAATAATGTACAAATAAATGTAAAACAATTTAATACCTTTAAAATCGATATTTTCGTCGACGAAACATGCAAATGTGTACAAATTCACTGCTAAGACGTTGACTGCCGCTATTTGCATAAAAAAGTTACTTCAATTAAAATATGTTTATTCTGTGCTAAAATGTTTCGAAATATAACAGTACTACTCCCTTTTCTGTTTTTTGTAAATTCATCAAAAATATTAATTTCGCAAGTTCTTTATCGTTTCAACAAATTAAACATTCTTAATTCTCTTAATTACTCAAGAAGTTGTTTTATTTGTTAAAATATACATTTAACTGGGAAGGATAGTTGTTGAAAGAAACGAACAAAAAATTACATAAAATATTAGGGTAAATTCAAAGAGAACTTCGTATACAACGTAAACGATGGTGTGAATTTGAACAAAGTAAGGAATCTAGCAGATTTACTGGAATGCGAGTACAGTACACAATTCGAGCGCGAATTGAGCGAACTGAATACACCATGTGCACACAAAAACTCGTCTCACATTTTAAAAATGCCGTCGCCGAGTCGGCTAATCAAAGTGATCGGGAAGGCACCTCTACGTGATAGTGGATCACAGCAGGTTGCGGGAGGCGAGCTGGGTTGCCCAAGATATGCCGTTGGCCAAGACATGTAGTTGGACGGCCGTGAGAATTGTGTGGAGGAGCCTTGGACACATACAGGCGCTGTACTTTTTTGAGTTAGTTACGATAATTATACATATGAATGTGCAGGAACACTGAATATTATATGTATGACCAAGGTTATTGGGAATAAAATAGTTTATAAAAAGTTCGATAATATATTTTAAGTGTGAGAACTCAACAAAACAAAGACACGAAACACAGTTACATACAAGGTGCAACACAGAATCTTGAGATAACTATAATACATCACAGATAAAATCTAATACAAACCTTATAAAAATTATTCATTATTATATTCTTTAAAATGTATTGTCCGATGCAATTGCTCCCACATTATTACAAATCTCGTTTACTTTACAAAGCCTCTACTGAACATATATAACCTTGGTGTTTTCAAAATTAGTTTCATACGGAATTCATGCATTGTCCTAAACTACAAGTATCTTTGTACCATAAACAGCGCTCTCAAAAAGCAAAAATATCAAACGGCGTAACAGAACATAATTGACTCATCTTGTGGATTCATTGTCAATTATGCACGGAGACCGGCGAGGTTCGATCGTCAGTCAAAACTTCTTTCTATCTTCTACAGTACGTTAACTATACACGAATACCCTTGCCCATTATAAACAGAACAGTTATCTTTGATGATGATGATGCGAACATTCTTTGCCAAAAAGAAACAAGTTGTATGATACCACAGGTTTCAAAGTAGTTTCCTAATAAAGTAATAGCATACGAAGTAAACTTTGTTTCAATACAGTTTTCCATTTCAACATGCGCCATTGAAAATGATCGATGTACATTTGGCAAAATAAGTGTTAAATATTTTGATCTCTAATACATTCAATTCTGAAAGGAATGCCCTTAAATTCTTTCAAATTTAGTCTTCATATAGCACGTTGCGTCCATTTTGCGTGTGTCAAACTCAACTGTTTTCTGTAACACTTGATTGCACTTTTCCTTTTCATTCATTAATCACTCATTTTAGTCAAATATTTCTTACGAAAGGGAGCAACAAATATTGCTGTACAGGTATTTATAGTTACAACACTCAACGAACGAACCGTAACCACCAGAGTCAGACAAAATGCACGCTTAAAATTCATTCCAGGAGATATTAAACAAATAAAATAGATTCTAAAGTTCGAAGCAAGCAAAATCATTCTATGGCATAATTGTTTCTAAACACTTTACTACGAATCAAAAAGTAAAATAATATAATCTTAATAATGATATTAATTCATTAGTTTCTTTTCGTATTGTATAATTCCTAAAGAGGCAATGTCTGTAACAAATATTGAAATTAACGTTTGGGTCTATGAACCCATCGCGATTAGGATTTTTGTAGTTTCCCTTCATCCACTGAACAAATACTTCCATCTCCTTAGCCTTACTTCTGCACTCTGAATGTAGCTTCACTACCAGCATAAGCTTTCTCCAGCATCCTTTCTCCGTAGATACTAAGGGATAGCTATTTCGATTGCAACATCCCTCCGGGAGGGGATGTTTCAAATGCTGCCAACCAATCTTTCTCACATTTTTCATAACCCCACTATGTGTAGTAGAAGAAAGGTTTCTCAAACTGACGAAATAGCGTGCAGTTCGTAGTATTTCTCATTTTAATTTTAAAAATAGAAGCATATCTGGAAATCCAGACGAAGATGTTAAGACGGTAAAAATCTTCTTTGAGAGAAACCTCTTCCGAATGACGTTTTTACCCAGGCTCAAAACTTAAGTAATAAGATGTAAATATTATTTTTCTTAACTGTCCTGTTACTTAATACGTGACTCTGACTACCAATATTCAAATTAACAATTATTTTGAGTGGAGCGACGATTTATTTATCAGCATAACGGGCAGATTCGGCATTACCATTTAGAAATCGAAGATCTACAATATCAAGCATCGTCCTTCACACCATTCTTCCTCTCGAAGTCGACCATGACAATCGACCACGGCAATTCAAGCGCGTCTGGAGAATTGTAGTGTCAAGTTCCTCTTGAGAGTTTCTGTGATTCGCCCAATCAATACCAGCTGAATTCCAGAGCAGTGTCCTAAGAAACGACCCACGTACCGCGCGCGATCCTCCCTCATCCTTATATCCTCTTCACCCCTTCTGACATGGACACAAGGTGTGTTCGAAAATAAGTTGAATAAATCCTAAAGAATAATTTATTAAAAATAAAAGTTCAAACGTTTAGTATTCTTGAAAATAGAACCTTCAGGCGTCAATACACTTTTTCCAGCAATTCTGCCAGCTCAGGTAGGCTTTCTGGAACAACTTAAGGGAACCTCCTTCAGAAACCTCATCGAGGTATATACAGTCCCACAACGATGTCCCTTTAAACTTCTCTTTATTCCAGGAAACAGAATGAAGTTTGCTGGTGCCAGATCGGCACTGTATGGTAACAGACGCATCGTTGCCCTACTAGGCCAGGAACTTGCTTAACAATGACGGAAATATGAGACGGCGCGTTGTCGTGAAGGAATCGCCAATTTCCACAGTTGCCCTTCCTGACGCGAAGCCTCCACTTTAAGAGCCTTTCAAGGACTTTCAAGAAAAATTGACTGTTGACTGTTGGTCTTTTGGCACAAACTCTTAAGTAGGCCTTTGGAATCAGAAAAGACGTTGAGCACAACGTGGAATGGCATTCAGGCCGTTGTTAATCGTCGTTTATGTCCTCCTTCCTCCCGGAACATATTGTGCAATCGGTAAATCACATTTTACAGCATCACATCATCCCCATAAGTTTCTTTAAGTATTGTGGCGGTCTTGGAGCCTGACTTCCGTAACTTGACACAAAATGTAATGGCATGTCGCTGTTCATCGAATCTTGTCATTTCGATATCCCGGCGCGTCACTAGAACACGTGTACACTCTACGAGCAATCCGTACTGGGGAACGGCTACCAGGCAATTGACGAAGGACATCTTACCTTTTCGAGATCCCCCATCACTCACTGTTCCCTACCTCCGTAAAGTTAGAATCGTAACGTTTTCGAATATTATTGATATTACGCTCAATATGTGTCGCTTTTTGTCGCTAATTTGTTACGCAAAAATGTGCCGTTCTTCATTTGACCCCGCAATTAAAGATTCGCCGAACTTGGTATCAACTTAGCATCGCAAACGCAAGAAAACAAACAAATTACAGAGGTAAAAAAATGACCACATAATAATTGATCGCTTTATTGTTGCTCCAGAGTTTTCAAGAAATAAATTTTGTCGCTCTTCAAATAATACCAGAAATGCAATTTTTTCTCAAACGCGAAGCACATTTGAAATCAAGTTAGAATTGCAGACGCAAGAAAACAAAGAAATTTCAGAGAAAAATAAAAAACGACCATATAGGAATTTCTCGCTTTTTGTTGGTCCAGTGTTCCCAAAAAATAAATTTTGTCGCCCTTCAAATAATACCGGAATTGTGATTTTTTCGCAAATGCGATGCCAACGATGATCAAGTCCTCTTTACCTTCCCCACCGGTCGCAACACAACGGTCTTTCGGGTGGGCAGTGAAAATTCATTCAACTTACTTTCCTGACGCACCTTGTACTCTGACAAGTACTATCATGTACAAATATCGGAAGATCAATCGGAAGCATACAGCTATCCCCGGCTGGGGCAGAGTCCCTCTGGGAGAGATACATGGATCATATACAATGGATACACGGGGAATACATATTATCACATTCTATGAGAGAACATCGACATCTCCGGGGTTTTAATATGGACAAGCCATTGCAAAAGCAATCGCGCCCGGAAACAGAAAATAATCAATCTATTTACGCACTCGAGTTCCATTTCGACAGCCCACGCTACGCCCCTTCGCAGTCGGCCCCTTGTCTTTGTGGCAAGCGCCCCTTTGCCCCGCCGCCGCGTGTATAGATCTATTTTCCTAAGGATTTATTTATTTTACGTCAAAAACAGTTAAAACTGCGCATGACGTGCTATGGGGAGAAGTGAACTCTGTGCACATTTTCAAAATTCTGTGATCCCTGCACTAAGTCATATACTACTTGAATTTTTAAAAAAGCTCCCATGTAATAAAATCTATTTTCAAGGACAAATAAGCAATAGACTTTGGGCTCTTATCCATGTTGTCCTTCGGAATAATACTTCCAGCCGCGACAACATGGACACGATAATTTGGATAACTGTACTTCCCACTGAATTCTAGAAGACGTGCACAGATAATGAAGTTACATTTATGTCCAGAAGAAAAACAAGGGGTCATCTCAGCATTTTCTCTATGTATCAGGGAAACTGGACGAAAAACCTGATCGAGATGAGGGTCATTGACCCAGAAGCTGCGATACAATACTTGTTACATATTGTTTAGAATTATACTGTCCAATGGTAAATAATTCATTAAATGTCACTGTTAAAATTAATATTACTTTCCTTGTGATAAACAGTTATGCAGCAGAAAAGATTTCACTTTAAATTTAAACTTTTCTATCGAATTTAATCGTTTAATGTCATCTGCCAAAGTGTTGTAAAATAATGTACATTTATTGTATGTGATTTTTTTGTAATTAGCTGTTGATACTGTTACCTGATGAATATGATTTCTACGTCGAGTGTTCTAATAATAGACATCGGAATTTTTTGAAAATATATTCCCACCCTTAAGCAAGACATTTTTGACAAAAACCACTGATTCGTAAATCAACAGACAAGGTATACAAGATGACGCCTACTACGCAATCTATGAAAGTGTGGACAGAGACATTTTCGGAAACATCAAAGTGTGTCCACTGACGCATGGCGCTGTAGCTGCAAACCCCGACCTGCCACGGCAAAAGTCGCCAGGCTTGCCGCTAAAAACCCAGGGTTATGCGACGAAGGGCGAAGCACTTGATGATCCGAAGATATTGCAAGCCATTCGACGAGAGTGGTATGCAATAGAGAGACGAGAGCAATTGCCAGATGTCGCATGCTATGCCAGAGCGCAGATCTGCCCTAGAGATAAAAACAAGGTACGCGCAACTTAGGGGTATCCCCTAACCGTGTATCTGTCTGAGGGACAGTTCTTCTATCCGTTGTTGGGTGCGTTGAAGACGAAGGAGTCACCCACGATTGCGTACGGCGTAGAGATTGGCACTGGAGGCATGCACTTTGTCAACGAAATGCTGAGGGCATTCCCAGGGCGAAACTACCTGATAGGGGACTGGAGTCGGTTCGACCAAACGGTTCCGGCGTGGCTCATTCGTGATGCTTTCGCTATGGTAGCGCGTCACATCGACTTCTCGCAAGTCGAAGATGTGGAAGGGAAGAAATGGCCCGTCAGAGAGGCGAAGACCAAACACAGATTTCGCGCGCCGTAAAATACTTCATCGATACACCCATCCAGCTGAGTTCGGGTGAAAGATTCGTGAAGCACGGGGGTGTGCCATCTGGGTCATGCTTCACAAACCTGATTGATGGGATCGTTAACGCGCTAGTCACGAGAACCCTAGTGTATCAAATGACCGGCGAACTACCGCTGGCTGACTTATACCTAGGCGATGACATCGTGGCGGTCACTTCGACAGGACTTGACTTCGACAAATTTGCAGCTCTCGCAATGAGCCAATTCTCAATGCGGTTCAACAGCGAAAAGAGCTATCAAACGTCCGAAGTCACTAACGTGCACTTCCTAGGGTATTTCAATATCCACGGAGTGCCATACAAACCGGTGGATACAGTTATAGCTTCATCAGTATACCCGGAGAGACCAGTCTCAACAAAGTTCGAGACTGTAGTACGCCTCGTAGGGCAAGCATACTCATGCTTCGAGCCCGAAGACGCGAAGAGATTCTTCCTTGCAGCGGATCTTCTGAAAGAAGAGATCGAAGGCCTTACGGCTGAATGCATTGAAGAGTTTTCCGCTACACACACCCATTGGTTCAAATATCTTCAAACCATAGGAGTGACAACACGAGGTGGACTGAAGGTGCCGTCAGTGCGACGCACTGATCTGGTGCTGCTCACGCTGCCGCTCGCGCCACGCAGAGCATGGAAATTCAGAATGCACGACATGCGAGAACTAGCAATAGCGGCGCACGCAAGGTGGTCAGAGGACGATGATCTTTATCAAATACCTGTGCATATATCATATGCATGAATGGTTTCCAAGACCACAACTTTTAGCATCTAAACAAGACTAAAGGGGGGAATAGCAAGAGAATCAATCTGCAACTGCTATCTTTGTCAAATTGTTTAAAATAAAAGGTAATGGTAAAATTCCTAGATTAATGAAGAGACGCTTACAAGAATCACTTGGGATGGAAGTCAAGTGGGATGTACAGGAATCACGTAGGATGAGAGAAAGTGACCGTTCGTGAAAACAAGTGAACATCACACGTATTTCAGAGAAGTATTCCCTCCTCCGCGACAGCTGTTCAGTTGCGCCCCTTCGTAAAGTGCTAATGGGTCCTGAGAAAACATCCCTATGCAGAAATCCAAGAGTTTTGCTGAGGTATATGCACGTACACGAGTCCGGGAAATATTGAAATTTAATTACGTATGTGGAAAAATCTCTTAACATGCTCTCACAATCTGTAAAGACAACTGACACGAATGTAAATAGAAAGTTCTTAAGCACAGCACTCTCAATCGCCACACAACAGCACAATAGACGGAAATACGTGCACCAGTACCCATCACGGTTTTAAAATAAACGTAATATTTATCACACGAAAAGTAAATTCAATGTAATGTTATTGGAAAAACTGAATTTTTACAGAAGATCACATAACACTGCACTTCCTAATTTCAATCATTTAGCGCACTATATTTATATTGTATTAATAATATATCAATAACTTATTATTAAACGCACTATATTTTCGTCGGACGAGGACATCAACAAAGAAAGCATCGAAGACATTTACAAGTTAGGCAACTGCAAACGAACAAAATGCAGAAAGGGAGTCTAATGGGCTCGAGGGCACAGCGACCACAGAACTTTAAGTTATGTTGCCAGCTCTAGCTGTCACTTTGGCACATCCTTAGCAAAATCGTTCTATACTTCGACGGATGCCTTGCCCCAGCTCCGTCGGCCGACCACCCCCGATACGTGGCGCGGCGCAGTTCAAAATCCCTGATTTTATGGTTTACTAGTTCATTGCTGTGTGTTTACGGACCTCAAACAAAACAAGTAACGGTTTTGTTAATGTCCTTGCGGGCCTTTCTGATTGTTTATTCCCTCGGTCCTTTTGAATACTTATGGCCCGCTCTAATACCAACACAACAATGAATTCGATTTATTAAAGTTACGATGCAATCAAATACAATAAATAAATGTCATAATGCTCAAATAAGTAAAATAACTCGATATAAACCTTAATTTGCTTAATTTATATGAAAATTTGCAATTTTTGAATGTTCCCGTGAATATATAATTGCCACCAGTCCCTCATATTTCACTGTTACGTATCACTTCTTTTTAAGTCATAGTACGTGCTTTTTGAGTAACAGTACTATTCGTAGTAATAAGATGTAAAAAAGGTAGTACATCTTCTAACGTCCTCGAAATATTTGTTTGGTGTTGTGACATTCTAAATTCCTTTTCACAATACAAGCAAATAACCTAAAAGTACCGTTTCATCAACGCAATTTACACTGTTATTCACATTGTTAATATACCTCTCAAATACACCACAAACATTTTCATATATTTTTTCGAAATTTTACTGGAGCCAGTGTCCGTAGTTTTGTTAGCTTTTGCGAGAATTTTCTCAGGAACTTCATAATATTCTTTCATTTTATACGAACAAATCAGTCCAATAACGATTATGCAAGTAATTAGATACACACTGTTTTGTTTATCTGACGTCATATTGACAAATAACTATTACAATGCATCTTTTCACTTAGCGCAAGAAAATTATAAAATGTTTTGAATTCTCGTTTAATTCAGCAACGAACTAGAAAACCATATGTATGCACCACGGGCGTTTCTAGATGTTTTTACCCCTAAAGCGACTTCCAAGTTCCAACCCCGAGGGCCAGAGGCGGAAGTCATCTTGGGGGCAAAAACATCTACTACTCGCGCAAGTGCGGGCGGAGTGGGGGTATTAGTTACAAAGTCGGCCACTAGAGTATTTACAGGAATGACAACCTCTGGAAAATCAAAGTCAAACCTGCTATGTGTGCGACTAGGTCATCGCTCTGGGTAGGTAACAGCCGGGACAGTAGATAGGAGATTTAGGTGCCTCCCTTGAAGGTCTTGGACCTGCCTCAGACATTTCTTTAGATGATAATAAAGGTGAACAGAAGTTCTCGGCTATGAAAGCAACTAGCCCTGACTTGCATCTGTTTCGCGCCAAAGAAGTTTTAATGCTTGGCATGTTCTCATCAGTGCTCGCTGCGAGATTTTGCCTTCAACAGTTTATTGCTCAAGGGAGGGGGAAGCAAGGTCATCGTTCAAGAAAAGTCGCGCGAGTAGTACTTAACGCCCTTGATACATAAATAACTATCACCACCTGGTAATAGTAATAGTGCGTGGCCACCTGGGCCTTGCGCACCGCGCGCCCAGTCCTTTGTGTCAAGAGCCTCGGAAGCGCGGTTGTGCGGCGCGCCTTCCTGCGCCTCGCGTGCCCCCTCCTCTTGGTCGGGAGCGAGGATCCGCAGCCACCCTAGGGCCCACCCCCTCATTTCAGACCGCCCCCTTTCGCGACCACCGCGTGGGAGGGGCAGTTTTCTATTTATTTTGGTTTGTGAACCACCGCTTTCAGAGGTTCATGGGTTCAGATACTCAGATGCTAGGTGCATGCAGATTCAATCAGGGCTACCGGCTTCACGTCTGAGAATATAGAGCGATTTTCCTAACGATGAGCCAAAGTGACAGCGAGTGCTGCCAACATAACTGAAGGGTCTGTGGTCGTCGCGCCCTCGAGCTCAATGGACTCCCTTCCTGCATTTGTTCGATTGCAGTTGGCTATCTTGTAAATGGCTTTGACACTTCCCTTCCTTTCATGACGTCCTCGTCCGACAAAAATATAGTGCGTCGCGAGAAATCATTGAAATTAGGTAGTACAATGTTATGTGCTCTTCTGTAAAAATTCTTCTTTCCTTTATATATTACATTGAATTTACTTTTTGTGTGATAAATATTATGTTTATTTTAAAACCGAGACTTAAATGCGAGGCGCCGTACCGATGCACGTGGTTCCGGCCTTTGGGCTGTTGTGTGGCGAGCTGTGATTGAGAGTTTTCTATTTACATCGAACCTCGAAACTCTTAGACTTTTGGATAGTGATGTCTTCTCTGAAGCCATAACCAAACACTTTACGAAGGGGATGAGCAGCTGTCGCGGCGGAAGGATACTTCTCTGAAATACATGTGATGTTCACTTGTTTTCGCGAACTGTCACTTTGGTTCATCCTTAGGAAAATCGTTCTATACTTTTCCGCGACGGTCATAGGAGCTCCCCATGCTCTACGCTGTCAGTCCGCACTTGCGTCTTAGCATGCCGTAAGTTACCGTCACACCGCAACGGTACTAATCAGGGCTTCAAGCCGCCTATAAGCGAATACCATACTGACACGTTTTAATGTTTTTCATTAGCACATTTGCGGCGCGATAGTGAAAATGAGACCATGGCGGCACACATGGCTGGTCATCGTGTCCGGGGACTCCGACCACAATTGCTCAGCTTGGGCAGAGTGGTGTGCACCATCACATATGCATCGCCGTAGGTCTCTAGCTCCAGAGGTGACGGTACGGTACAGCCGTATGGGAACATTAACATATACATGCCAGGTACCTGTCCGTGTCTGCAGGGGTGCCGAGCTATTTAAAAACATTCGAACATAACACTTCCGTAATTGTTTAAACTTTTAGTCTAATTTATTTACTGTATTATTCACTTTGTATCCCTTCATTAATTAGCGTTGTTGTATGTCCATTATCAATTTTAAGATTTAGAATTAAGATTTTTTATTAATAATTTACCGCTCGGGCCCGGCTATTCATTATGTAATTAATATATTACGTTTATTATCGACCGAATCCTGTTATTCCTCTGACGAGATGGTCCCCCAGCCTTTTCTTTTAGTAACCCCCTGGCTACATCGCTGAGTTATCGGCGGCCGATGTGTATGTGTATTGTGAGTGCAAGCCAGCAGTTGAGTCCACGCTGTTGGCTCAGCGTGTGTGGCGCCGTGTGAAGGTGGGTTTGAAATGAGTACCGCATCTGTATGCATCACGGACGCGCATACTCATACGCAATCAATTAAACAATGAGACGGGAAAATGCGCATGAAGAAAAACACAGTACCTACTCTGAATCGCTCTACATAACTGTAAAAGTAAAGTTTTGACTTCTAAGGCCAAATGATAAAGAGAATTTAATATGGAGATATTAGAAAATATTCAGATATACAATAAAGAAAAAACGTTTTGTGTAATATGAAAATAAATATTCACAACTATTATTTTCAATAAACGGATGCGCATAGCTATTGTTCATTACTTACGTAGCAATATTGCAATGAATAATATCGTGTGTTCTTTAAAACGTTATAAAGGGGAATTCCTTTACCCGCGTAAACTTTACAATGAATAGTTTCCAACCAAGGAAAACAAAGAACGCTTTAGCACATAGTTTCTAGTAGATATACAGTTACTACAAAAAATATTTTATTTGATGTTGAATTGTAGAACATGGTGTACCATGGATAAGGATAAGCTAGGCTTCCTGCCGAGTACCCCTGCTTGTGCGTTTCCAAAACGTGCTGGGCCAACCAAACTCAACCACAAAGTCAGCTCAGATTGAAGGCTGCTCTGATTGAAGCAACTGCAGAGCCGATGGCCGGGGGGTTCTACGATTCCATATCGACGATTGCAATTTTCTCAGTACTAGCTAAATTTGAGGGAATGATTAGGATTATACTCTGGCTGCGGCTGCCAAAATCTAGCTACGGAAAAATATTTTCTCTCGATTATGTAGGGAACGCATTTTCACATCCATTGGAAGGATTATATTCTGGCGGGAACTAGAAATAACTATCAAATCAGTTAAGTACAAATGTGTTATAGTTATGAAAATCTGTTTCCTTCAGTAATATACTACGCTAAAAACAATTCTGTAACTCCGAATATCGTGGGAAATGCATAACTTCATCCTGATTGAAACATTTATTTGGATCCTACATATTTAAATCAACAAAAGAATGCACTATGATTCTTTGGAGCATGCAATCAAGTAGTTTTGAGAAAATATAAATGCCCTAAGTCAGTAGAAAGTAAATAAATAAAATCAATAGAACTAAAATACTTTTTGTCGTTGGTAATGCCTGACTATGTATTTTTTGAGTTTTTTAGTTTATATTGGCGACTAAATAAATGAAATTCGCTACCTTGTATACGATTTAATGAATGGGTAAGAATGAATTCATTAAACCAATTAATATGCATAAGAAAATCATTAAAAAAACACACTTTGAGGTCGTTAATAGTAAGAAGAAGAATCATTGTAGAAAGATTCATGAACATCCAATAAACTGAAGAATGTTCCAGAACAAGTTTCGATCACCGTTAAATACAAAACATTTAAACATTTCAGTTTGTCAACGTTTCGGATTATTTAATTCATTCTTCGGTGCTATTAATATTCACGAATCAAAAACACTGTTGTCCAATACATTTACAGTATGTTGTTTCTGTTTTAATTAATAGACCTGAAGATGAAATTAAATTTTCTGAAACGTCGGCAAACAAATGTTTTAAAGGTTTGAATTTATCTATGACCAAATTCCATAAACATTCTTCAAAACTAAAAAGGTAACCTTCAGATCCAGAAAAGTGAAGGATCATCTTTCCACATCACCTTCCTTAGCATCGTGAGGGCTGCTTGAATTCTGTTTTTCAATTTTGGCGCCAGAGCTCGCCACGCGGATCTCAGGCGAACACGCAAGATCCTCTGATCCACATGGCTTTCTCCGAGGTTTCTTCTCACGTCCAGTCTGGCCTTCGCGCATCCGCCTTGGCTCACTGCGACTGATAAGTTCTGACTCGATGGTCTGTCCGTTACCAACTCAGGGGCACCAGTAGCGTCCACATGTATGTGTGTGGGGGGGGGGGGTAGCTGGAGCAACTTGACCCGGGCTGTCTCTGACGAGAAGGTCCTCTAAAACAAGTCCCCACAGTGGAAAGATTTTCAACACAAGCTAGATAGCTAGGTCGAATTTAGTCGCTGTATGGAGGAAAATCCGAGCGGCCGGCTGCTCTGATCGGTAGTTTTCTTTGGCTTCTCTGATCAATATCAGGCTAATGCCGGAGCAGTGCCATAACAAACGGGTCAAAGACCGCGTGCAATCTTTCCTTCCTCTTCCTTTCCCTATCCTCACCCCTTACTTACACACACACACTTACACTTGCATGCACTACACTGCCATATATGCCGGGACACCGGTCGGAAGATTAGAGCTTGTCCTGGCAGAGGCGGTGCCTCGTTAGTGGGGCACTATCCAACGGGGAAAGAACATTGCCTCCTCCAATAATAAAAACATGCGCTCTATTTTCGGGACCAACAATCATAGCAGTTGACGCGCCCGGAAACACAAAACAATATATCAATTAATATTCCTTTAACACTCCATAAAATATTAGCGTGATTATATCTGAATATTAATCTGTTGCAGATTAATTTATGAGATATTTCGTAAACATCGTGAGATCTTGATATAATATTTGCATCACAAAAGCAAACGTATTAATTCTAAGGTAACTTAGAATTAATACGTTTAGGTACGTTAAAGGTACAAGGCTCTTTACGTCTTCATTGTATTTTAAACTAGTGGGCAGAATAAATTCTCTATGTTGAATTGTAACCTGCATCTCATTCGAATGTTCTCCGTAATTGATACGAATACTACAGATAGCAAGAAATGACATCTCCCCACTAACAGAGAACCAATTTTAGATTTGCCTTTGGCGGCGTGAATTGAAGACAGCCCCTGGCTGGACAGTTTGTGCCTAGGCCACTCGCCGTGTGCGGAGAGCAAGCCGAGCGAGCTCCGTGGCAAAGCGCGGGCAGCGAGGCGACTAGCGAGGCGTCCTTCGCTCCGCCAGGGCGAGCGAGGACGAGAGCGTTGGCGATTAAAATGTTAATGCCTCGCGGGAGAGACGCGCGAATATTCATGGGCGGGCGCCCACCGGCGCCGGCCCGTCCAGACGCACGCTCGACCCGAGAGACGCACGGCCTCACTGCCCTTGCTCAGGCAACCCTCAAACACCGTAAATGGCAGAGACCCGATACGCCGAGGGAGATCAAAGCGACAATTTGGTTGATTGATTATTTTGTGTTACCGGGCGCGTCAACTGCTGTTAGTCCATTTAGGGTAGTGCTTGTTACCCAGAACGAGACCGTGTTCTTCCCGGGAGGTAATCGTGCAACCAGACACCAGAATGTTTCAATTACCGCTCAATGCGACCTAGCTACTTAGCTAGTTTCGAAAGCGGTCTCCAGAGGACTCTAGGACCGCCCGGTCGGGAGACTTGTAACAGTAATTACCCTGAACTACCTCACCCTAAATGTTCATTAACAAGCCGAACTATTCCAGACAGGAAGAGATTGCCTGCGACACGTTTTGAACCCTTCCCTCAAAGCTTGAATAAATTTAAAAATAAATTGGTTTTCTAGCTGTTTGTGTACATTTTATCATCAATGCATTATTGATAATTCCGTACTGTTCAATTACTAGTTGTATGCAGTTTTGAGTTAAGAAGAGGAGTGAAAGAAATGTGGAAGATATCACAATTCGTGAATGTGATATCTTCCACATTTCAATTTTCCGATTCAAATATTCAATCCCCGATTCAAATATGAACAGTGAAACCGTGTATTATTTATTATTTTTTATTATTTTTAATTAACTTAACTTTAATTAAAAAAGTTATTTGTAGAGTATTGTATTGCTGGTAAATGTTACCTTAACAAATGTAAATTTAAGAATAAATTATGTAGAGGCATCGGAGATTTTGTGGTAATCCACGATAAAATATTTGGGTTACAAGAGATATCAACCACAATAGAACGCTATATATATTTCCTTTCCAGAAATGTAAGATATGTCATCACGTCACATTTAATTTCAGAATGAATAATGAAATCTATCACTTGGAGTCGTCGGAGCACTAGTGATACAAATATGTTAGTAGAAAAACAATTACTTTTAATTCGCCTGTAGTTTGCGCATTATGCTTGTAGTTCCCATAGTTTTGCAGCTACCTTCATTCACAATCTTAACAGCTGTTTCGTAGATGCAAATTTCTTTCATGCGAAGCTCAACGATTAACAGCTTCCTCTGTGCGCTATGTAAGGTAATTAATACGGGGCGGATTTTGATGACTTAAAATTTTGCCAAAAATGGTCAATAAAAAGCCCTTAAAATGTTTTCAAAATACAAAGAATGACGACGTACAAAATTGATCAAAACCACTTCAGATGCACAACTCATGCTATTGGATATGTGATTGATCTAACCGAGGCTTCTTCCTTTTCAAGTCAACTCAGCTTGCAATTTTTTTGTTTGGGCTGTTCTTTACAAAAAAAATCTGTCTTTATCGCGAAACCGATGAAAATGACAATGGAAGAAATCGAATAGGCTACTCAAGAATTCTATGGAGAATATGTGTTGCATCTCGTATATAGTATTTGAAGCAAGAACAATTAAAATGACTTTAAAATCAATGAAAGCAGCAAAAAATGCATTAAAAATTACTTATTGTGACTGAATGTGAAAAAATTACATGTACTGCAGTGAAATAATGTTCCATGAGGAGGTCATATTCCGAATGGCTTCGAGCTAGAAGGTTCATCGGTGGCCACCTCTTTGCTCCTCCCTCTCCTCCTGCAAGGCACAAAAACCTCTAATGCCCCGGGAAGGCCCCCCCCCCGCCCACAAAAATTAATATCATGGGGACCGCGCGCCGGGCAACTCGGACACTCCGCTCGCCGCCGCCGCCGCCGCCGCCGCCGCCGCCGCCGCCGCCTCGCCAATCAAATTAAACTTATCACTAGGTCAGGACGCGCGCCGCGCAGCCGGGCCACAGGGAAGAGAGAGAGAGAGAGAGAGAGAGAGAGAGAGAAGGAAGGTGAAGAGTAGATGACGGTGATCCAGGACGAGCAGTCAGTGCGGGAGATAGCAAGAGCCAGCCAGGGGCTACGAAATGTGTGAGTGCAGGCAAAGGTGGTCAAAAGTCGGAGTGAGGGAGATGCTGCGGGTGGGTTGGTACGAGTGGCAGGAACTGGCGATGTCGGGAGGGAGATGTCGGGCGGGGAGAGGCGGGCGAGGGCGGGGGGGGGGGGGGCGGGGGCGAGTCGGGTAAAATGTAGGCGAGGGCGGATGAGTGCGAGAGAGAGAGAGAGAGAGAGAGAGGGAGAGAGAGAAGAGAGAGAGAACAACGGACGAAAGCAGGCGGGACGGACAAAAACAGGCGAGAACGAGCGAGGGTGAGCGAGGAAGGGCAAGTGCAGGAAAGGGAAAGCGAGAACTGTCGAAGATGTGGAAGGATAGCGAGGATGGGAGAAGTGGTTGGCAAGTGTGCAAGGTTGGCGAGTGCGGTCGTCAACGAGCCAGAGCGGATGAGAACGGGGGGCGGGGGGAGGCGAACGCCAGGAGAAACACAAGCGGGCAGGATACAATGACGCAGACTCAGAAAACAAGCGACGAGCGACGCAACAGAAAGCGGGGCAAGGGTGGGTTGGTGACATTGGGGAGGACAGGTCTGGCGCTGCAGCAAGGTTGGAGACTGTGGCTACGGGGGTGGGGGTCGTGGGGGGGGGGCAGAGATCGGGAGTGAGGTAGTGGTGGGTGAGCGCGTCGGAAACAAGATGACAAATTGGGCGCTTGGGGCGGTAGCGCGCGTCAGGCAAAGGTGGCTACAGCGTGCTGAAGGACCACGAGGGAACACGAACACGGAGAAACTGGGTTTTGCGAAGTTGAGAAGAGTTTGCACGGTGACGAAAAGCAAGTATCGGTCAACGATAGAGTAAACGAAACGAGAAAAGTTACCAAAAGAAAAGCAAAAAAAAACTTTAAAAATTATCAAGAAAACCTAAAAAAAAAACGGTTATTACTAAACATCAATGAAAAATTTGAGAACGCATTAAATACATGGCATACGGAAAACGATGAATGAAATACGGTCGTCTCATAAGTAAGTTATACTATTCTCCAAATGACGAAATAATTAATGCAACACTTCACAGAACTGAGGATCTGCGCCTCTCGAATGTGGGTGCAAGATGGTTGTCTCGCTTTCTCAATCAAAATAGTTGTCTGGTTCCACGACAACGCTCGCCCACGCTCGTTTTACTGGAACAGTTTCGATGGGATGTTTTGGTCTTCCTATACTCCCTTGACCTTGCACCAAGCGACTTTCAACTTTTTCCGCATCTTAAGCAACTTAGGCGCTTCGCAAATAGGAATGAATTGAAACAAGAAGACGTGGGGAGATGGCGGCAGCTGGGTGGTTTGACACTGGATTAAAAAACTGTCACGGTACAAAAAAATAATTGAATTGCACGGGGATTATCAAATCACTGAAAATAAGAAAACGCATTTCAAAAGGGGGTATCGAAAAAGACAAAAAATCTAGACATGCATCAATAGAGGTTAGTTTAATCCGTCTTCATCCGGCGCTATTAATTGGCTCCTTCCGTGTTCACCCGACGCCAAGATCTTTCAGAGAGTGGTTGTAAACTTGCACCACTTCCACCATCCATTACGCTGTCGAACATACAGCTTATATACAAAGATTGATATGAACGAATTATTATTAAACACTGAATCATTTAAGGACACGTTACAATGTCACAAACAGAAAATTATGAACGATATATAAGAGATTAACCAATTACCGAAAATAAGAAAACGCATATCAAAAAGAGGGTTTCGAGAAAGACACGAACGTAGACCTGCAACTAATATTAAAGGTTAGTGTAATAGAGTAAAGAAATGGCGGGGGAAATGGCCAAACTGTGTCGATGGCGGTTGCAGGGTGGTCAGGAATGCAGCGCGTCATAAATTGCCACCTTCCGCCTTCATCCGCATCCAAGAACTTTCCGAGAGTAGTCGTAAACTTTCTCCACTTCCACTATCCCCTACGCTGTCGAACATACAGCGTATACACAAAGATTAATATGAACGAATTATTATTAAACACTGAATCATGTAAAGAAAATTATAACATTATAAGAGATTAACCAATTACTGGAAATAAGAAAACGCATGTCAAAAATAGGGTTTCGATAAAGGCGAGAACGTAGACCTGCAACAATAGTGCTTAGTGTACCACAAAGGATTGGGCAAGAAACAGCCACGTTCGGTCGATTGCGGCTGCCCGGTGGTCAGTGCGTGGTAAACGGACACCTTCTGACTTCATCCGACGCCAGTAACTTTCCGAGAGCCATCGTAACCTCTCACAATTTCCACTCTATTACGCGCAAGACCCATAAGGTACCATCCACCCTTACTACCTGATCTAATCATTGGAATTAGCACCTCTACCGCTACGTAGGTTTCAATCCCCTCCTTCCAATGCTCCTAGAAGTCCAGCATGTTTACTTAGCGCAAGAATGCCACGCATAAGTCAACGTTCGTATTATCACTGTCTTTCCATTCCTGTACTATAAACATCCTATTTTTCAAATACCTCACATACTTTTATGTTAACACGAACCGTGGATATCTTTAAAACCAAAAACCAGTAATATGACTGCCACTAACACGATAACCGAGATATATGGTGTGACATACCAATATGTGGGGCATTGTATTGCGTCACATTTATTGTAAACAGGATGAATGGTAAGGATAGACATATGTAAATATGGTGGCCTAGCAACGGTGGACGAGTTGTCGTCAAGGTCAACGAACTTCATTGAACCACGGGGCGCGGGTAGTTGATAAAGTAAACTATTTGGGGATTGGCCGAGAAAGCAATGGCAGTCTGGCGTGCGGCTAGTTGAATTTGTAAGTAATTGAGGGATTCGCTAGGCATGGAATAATGTATTTCGACAGAAGCGGATCGAATTTTTTCTGACAAGAAACAGTGGAAAGTGTGGACCGAGTTTTGAAGGGCTGAAAGAGGGATATGGAGGCATTCCGACTTATGCCGTGGTGCTGTGTGGATCGTGTGTAGATAATTGATGTTCGGAGTTTGGGATTTGTGAACATCTACTTTGGAGCGTATGGTTGTTGGACTTAGAATATTGATGTAATGTGCGGAAATTGGAACTTGGAAATATTTCGAGTGTAGCAGCTAGAATTTTAATGTGAAGGAATTTAAGAAGATAATAGTTTACTGAACTTTAATATTTTAACCATATGCGTAGAAAGAACTGGGAATTTTTAAAAAGAAAATTAATTAAGACTTATCAACTTATCAGGCGGTGATGATCAGTGACTTGAGTACACTTGTGCTAGAACGGAAGAAAAGAAGATGGTATTTAGACCTGGAGCCATCGACACCGGGAAAAATTTTAAATGGTTCTACGCGGCGACATCGGCCAAGAGGGCGCGAAGACGGTACTGCAGTGTAACTGGTCATGATCGAAAGTACGTTTCGTATTGTTAAAATTTCATAAACATTGAATAAACGTACAAGTTTCTGTGAATAGAAAAGATGATTTTCATTTAGCCAATTCCAGCAAATGAGTAGCTAAAAATGTATATTTGCTTTTCAGATTCCTCGGCCACTCTGAACAGATGGCAGATTGAATAATGAGCTATTAGTAGGCAAAAGCGATTATTTCTTATAAGACCCATCGACCCAGTTAGCCGGATATTAATTTATTGGAAATAGCAGTTGAAGATTAATTTTTTCCCCCCTTATATAAATTTGGAACGGTACGTTGAATTTATATTTAATAATATTAGAAGGGCAGAGAAGATATTTAATTTAAAAATTAAATTAGACAGTTTGTTTCAATGGCTACATTCATTTCTAAGCGTATGTTAGAAAGCGTGCTTATTGACCTCTCCTTCTCTAGGGAGATCATCACAGGTGTTCTTTGCATTTTCCTTCTGTTTCTTGTATGAAGGATGATAATGTTATCATGGAAGGTGAATGATGATTGACTATGAATGGAATATATTAAAATTCGATACATGGTAAAAACGCTTAAGACTTTAACGGTATTCGAACTCCCTTAATTTGGTTGTAGTTTAAAGAGGTCGACCGAAAAGAAGTGTTGTCTCTGAAGTACTAAGGCTCACTTCAAGTTCACCCTCACGGTTTAGCTCACTTGTCAGCAAGCTCGCTTTCCATGACACGACCATTCGATTCTTGATCGGACAAGATCATAATGTGCGTTTTCCCTGGTATGTTCCACTGTATGTTGCTGTGTGACGATGAGGAAACTCGCTACTCAGGTTGAAAAGACCAGAATACGGCGTGGGGATGTCTCCGTGCTAACTACACATAGCCCCCCTTAACCCATGGCCCGTTCGCAAGCTTCCGCCCCAAGTAGAGACAGGCGGACACTTCAAATTCGCTTTATGTGTGACATCAATTCTATTCTCGCCGTCATCCTCACAAGCCCATCCTGGAATCTCTTCCAATGCCCCCCCCCCCGCCGCGTTAAGTACTAAGAACTTGTCAAGTCTGGCGATGTGTGTGGCAGGATAGTGTAAGTAAGCTTATGTTGGTTCGGGAACAGTAGAGGACAAGAATGAAGGAAAGGTGGCGCGCGGTCCATGGTCCATTTGGTAGGATAATGTTCACATTCGCTTGATATTAATCGTAGAAACCCCGGAAAACAAATGATCAGATCAGCCGGCCGCTAGGTGGTTGAATTCGACTCGTCTATGGTGTGTGGAAAATCCATCGGGTCTCAAACACTAGGACCTCCCGGTCAACGATGCTGCAGATTAACAATGAGCTACCACGGCCGGAAGTCAGTTTTCAACCACCACACCTGCAATAAACTTATTTTTCCCTTTCCATTTCCTCTCATGCGTTCTCCCTATAGGCAGGAAGCGCTGACTCCACCACGGCCACTATGGCACATTCTCCGCCTCCGTCATCCTTCTTCCATGGTCACACCTTCCAGAAACGTCGGCCCCGTCCCTTGATCCTGCGCAACCGCCGGGGTCACAGCCACCGCCAGCGTCACCGTCGCCGTCCCGTCGCCGTCGTCGCCGTCACAGTCATACTCACAGACACAATCGTCGTCGCCACAGCAATCGCCGTGGCAGTCAGTCGTCGTCGCCATGGCAATCGCCGTCGCCGGAATCGCTACCACCACCGCCGCCCACCACCACTGCCTCTGCCACCCCCGGAACCACCTCCGGAGTTTCCGTCTCGGCGGCGGCGGCCTGCCGGCCCGGAGATTTACGCGTCCGCCTCCCCTTTTACGCCCACGGCGGTTGCCCCTGGCGGGAAGAACTCCGCCGGCGCCTGGCCCAGTTCCGCCCGGAAGCCCTGCGTCTCCTCTCACCGACCCCGCCCACGTACACTCCTTCGGCCCCGCCCCGCCCCGCCGTCGGCCCGCGTCCGCCCGGCCCCCGACGCCGCACGCGCGGCCGCTTTCGCGCGAGGGCTGCGTTCCAGGCGTCCAGGCGAAGCGCACTGCTGCGCAGTCAACCTTCTCACTGCCGACAGCCGACATTTACATCTCCGTGGGACTTTTTTTTCTTTTAGTGCCACACACTGATTAGTGCGGAGACTAGTCTCCAAAAGTCCCTGGCGCCTTCTTGCATGACAGAAAGTATATAGGCATCAAGTTTTTGATAAGTGGATATTTTTCTTGTTTGCTCATTTTCTTCAAGATTTATATTGTAGAATTATTTTTTGACTAATTTTTCGTACGTACTATATTAGTGTTGTGTTTTTTAGTTTCTATTGCAGATAATTATTGAAGTGATCAATTTGTGAGAGAAAGGGTAGTTTGCGTTGCTTTTACTTGGTGCCCAATTTTATGTTTGATTTGAATACCAGATAGCGCAGCAAGCACAATGTCCACATCTTGTCCAGTAATTCTAACAAACTCTGATTGGTGCTAAATTGCAAATTTAGTTTTGCCACAACGCCGAGTACCTTTCCTAGATCCTCCCCGCTGGGGGGATCACGATGACGTAGGTCGTCGTAGTCTCTGGTGGAGTGTCGTAGACGACCACCCGGACCCTGATGTCTCGCGGCCGCTCACGTCGTTAGCTTAAGGTGCAGGCAGTAAGAAGGCGATGCTAAGCTCCTATAGTCGGGTTCGCCCGGCTACCCATCAGTTGGCCTTGGCGCGTCGACCTTTGGGTAGGATTGGCGAAGATGCTTTTCGAGTACTCCGGATTCCACTTAAAGTCCGGCGGGAAACTAGATACCACCAGTAGGATTGCTCAGGTTCCGGCGTTACCCATGTCGATAGCTGGCGGTAAGCAATGGGGAGACGGGATGCGGGCTCCGAGCCGCCTGGACCTTAGTTCATGTGGCCCCCAGTTGGTCTCTCGGATTCGTCGTCGCATTGGCTCGATATTCTGGGCAAAGAGAAGGGAAATTGTTCCCGGCGCATGCGAGTGGCGCATTGTTTTGATTCCGGTACTAGCAACGCGGCCCTGAGCTGGCAACGCGGCCCTACCCAGGCATTGTATGGAGAGGTTACCGTGAGGGTCAACTGCGTTCTGGTGGGACCCAGATACCAGCCCAAAGCTTCTTGTGCACCTTCGGGGGTTGAGGATAAGAAGCTAGCGCCTAGGTGCCCACCCCGACGTTACCCCCCCCCCTCGGCTAAAGGGCAAGTGTGTGATAGGCACACGGTAGACCGGGAGCGGTAGCTCAGTGCATCAACTGATGTCACTGCAGAGCCTCTGACCGGGAGGTTCTAGGTTCGAGTCCTGACGGCGGCAGGATTTTTGACACTAGCTTTTCAGCTAGGTCGAATTCAGTCGCGGTCTGGAGGAGAATTCTAGCGGCCGGCTGCTCTGATCGGTAGTTTTCCGTAGTTTCTCCGATCAATGCCAGGCGAATGCCGGAGCATTACCCTACCAAAACGGGCCGCGGACCGCGCGCGATATCTCCTTCCTCTTCCTTGTCCTATCCTCTCCCCCTTACACACACACTTACACTAACATGCACTACACTACCACATATTCCGGGAGACCGGTCTGGACCTTAGAGCATGTCCCGGCTGGGGCGGTGCCCTGCTGGTGGGAGAGTCCTGGTTAGGAGGAAACCCCACTAGCCGACGGTAGGTCGGCGCCGGATCTCGCCATCCAGCGGGGGAAGATCACTGCCATCTCCCGAGAAAAAATGCACTACACTAACGGGACTAATGACCAAAGCAGTAGACGCGCCCGGAAACACGAAAAAATCAATCAATCAATCACATGATAAACAATAGAAACATGTCATGCTTTTATGCCATCCAGAAATGCCAGGGAACATGAGATACGCGTGGAAAGATGACGTGTGGTAAATGGAATGTGTCCCGATACTAGGGTTAGTATTGATGCCTACGCGGAATTAGAACCAACAACCCTTCAGTCGAAACTCGCTTAGTTTTTAACGAGTTGACCGTACGGGCTGATTAGTTTGTAAGTGTATTTGATATACTCCGACCAACCTATCCGATTCGGAATCCGAAAGGGTCACATTAACGTCAAAAGAACCCTATCTGTCAGAAACGCTCGAAAGCAATTTAGGCAATTCGAATTCTCCATGTTCCAGAAGTTAAGAATAAAAGAGCGATCAACCCTCCTAAATATCGCACACTTTGGTGATTTCCGGGAATTTGATTCATTTATGTTTTCTATAACGCGTCATATCTCATTCCTCTATCCTTACGTGGCAAAAATACAATATTGAAAATCGTTTTAATTATGTGAAAAGTGTACTAGTCTTTAGAACAAGATTACTAATTTGAAGGTGATTGTTGTTTTACCTACGGCAAGAGGTCAAAAGGTCACTCATGTTACTAATACTGACAAGTTTAGTATTGCTACCAACATGCCAGAAGATGATGCATTGTGTCCGTTTGCCAAAGTATGCTCACTGTGAATATTGTTTCAGGTGACATGTATACGTTATTCTGTGTACTTCCTAAATTTCTTCTATCGGATTATCTATGAAAATACAACTTAGCAATTTAAGTGAAGTGAAGAGTCGCAGTTGCGTGACATGGTTAGTATATTACGAAGAAAACACTCTTTTGATGGGAAAGTCTTCGAGACTTTTTTGCCTTTTCGTTCCGCAGGGCTTGCATTTACGTAAAGTTACGATTTTCTCAATATCGGCCACTACTAAAAGTTCCTACTAAGCGATATTTGTAAGTTTGTTTAGACATCGTTATATTAATTGTAACCATGAAAATAACCGATGGAAGGAGAGATATATGAAGCAAATGAAGGGATAGTGAAATGATGTGAAGGATAGTACAGTGCGTTTTTTATTGTATAAACACTCAGGGCGGCTTTAGATGATAGACGTTTCTTTTCTTTTTCACCCGGTTACACTCAATTGCAGTTTAAATAAATTTATCTATCTAATCCTGTCTGTGGAGCCCAGTGGCAGTCGTGAACAGCTTTATCAATCACGTAATGTGTAAAGCTCTGTCTACTTTCTCTGAAATGCGCCAGAGATTCCGTTTGTTTTGGTAACTATTGTAGCGAGTCAAGATGCCATGGATATTTAACATCAAGAAGACGTTTGTGTGCACGGCCTACTTGAACTAGAATATAGGTTGGCAAGGTCGGACGCTATAGAGACAGACAACATACATCCGTAAACAGAATCAACAACTAGAACTGAGGTAAACGCCTCGTTGAATGGACGGAGGTTAAGAATAGTCTTGATAGAGGAGTTAAAGATAGTCTTGTGGATAAATAGGTTAATGTTTCAAGAATTGAAAGGGAATATGTGTGCTGGAATGTTGGAGAGCTTCGAAGATTCAGGAATATAGACGATGGTTTGACGTCTAGTGAATTTGAGCGAGGTTTCTGGAGGCATAGACGGACCGTGGATATATTCAAAGAAATATTAGCATTGGATTTTTTTCAGTTGACGATTGTGTAACATTTTTATTTTCAGTTTTTTATTTTTATTGCAAATAAAAAGTTAATTTTGGAATCGGAAACGTGTTTTTAAATTTAATAAAACAATACGTTGCCATGCCATCTACGGTGTATGACATAGAATCATCGCCCATAAAAAAGATATTTATCTTTTTCTGTTCACAAATTTGATTCACAGAAAGAAAAATTAGAACAATCACACTATTTAAATCAATTACTAGTGGATATTTCACATATTTTGCGTACTCCTGGACCTGAAGATGGTCGCAAAATTTGGTTTCTAACAGAGCCGAAATAGAGAATTCGATCATGTTAATGCAGTTTGAGGAACTTGACTGATTTTATACATAATAGCCATGTGAAATTAGTACAAAAAATAATGATCGAATGAAAAAATCTCGGAGTTTTGAATTTTGACATGATTGTTTGTTGGTGCCTACGCAAATCATACTAAAAATCCTGAAGATTGGAAGAGTGATCTGGGGGTTAGAGAGCGCTTTAGGGGCATTTCTCTGTTTTTTTCTCATAAATAAAACTACCATCAATCCTACTAAAAATTACCCTCTATAGAAAATTTAAGTACAAAAAATTTCCGACAAGAAAGTCGCTATGTTTTGTTATGTAGTATACTCTCGCGTATTTTGCACAAAAAATTGTATATATTGGACAAAAACTTATTTTATACAGAATACTTGCGGGTATCAAAGGTCAATGGGACCGAGATTAGCTCGGGCATGCAAAACTGAGATGCCATGGTTTATTTGAAAAATATAGTGTACATATCGCCTTCTGAAGGATTGTTAACACTCTCAAAATATGAATTGCACTAAGCACTATACATGGAAATTATCTAGTTTACCGTGTGCATAGAGGGACAACTAAAACAGTGCCAATGACAAACTGTGCAAATGACTCAATGTTTGATGAGAGGATCCAATAATTATGGAATTGAGGGAAGTCTCAATATTCTTAAAATCGCTACTGGCATCGACAGTTTTGAAATTACTAAATGTTACTTTTACATAACCAAGCGGACTAAACGTGCCGAACAAAGAAGAAATACCACTGAAACTTCCGTTGATATACATTTTAGGGGAGATGCTAATGAGACTACAACAAGAACACATCCTTGCAAATTATCAGAACAAATCAAAAATCACAAATCTGCTGTCTCAAATGATGACCAAAGATAATATTGCAACAATAATAGTTTAGGGTAATGCTGATAGTTTCATTTGTGCAATGCGACGTTGAGAAAGTATCATCTAACAACAAAAAAGTAATTTACAGGCTAGGATACGGATTTGTTGATCTCATTAATACGATACGCTCCCCAAGAAGCCAACATATTGTTCATCAATCCAGGAAGAGGAAAGTGAATACAAAAGCAAATTTCTCCTTTCAATTGCAAAAACTGAGATTGGTAAAAATAAAATTTTCATATAAGGGGTGTATGTATCACCACCTCATCTGTGTTCACCAAAAATAAAACAGAGATAGTGAAATTGTTTGAAAACATGAAAGTCTCAAAGCTTTGCAAATGTATTTTGTCGACCCCCTTCAACATCAGAAGAAGTATCACAAGCTGGCGAGCAGATGTTGTAGCACTGTATCATCTTCATGAAAAAATGTTTCAAAAGCCATAGGTGCTCTGCTTTCTTGAACTCCGCAAACAGACCTGAATCTCTGCCACCAACCACAGGCTCAGCCGTGCAGCAAGCTTATTATTTAGAATGTATGTACATGGCTCGTTGGGCAACCAGCTACCGCCTGAGGAATGTGATTGGATTCGATGATAATGGAACACACGAGCCACTAATGACAAAGAACCGTGAAACTCCTGACACATTTTGCAAACATATTACTGAACGTGGGCCACTACGGAGACGTCGCGTCGTAAAAAGTAGCTAATTGATTACGTAGGCTTCCGCGGCCGGAGTATGTGTCTTGGCTGTCCGGGACACGTCTCGTCGATTTGCTTGTAGCTGACGTTTCGGCCAATATATTGTGGCCTTCCTCAGAGCGTACTGCTGTCAAATTTTTTTCATTCCTCCATATCTGGCAGCGAATTATCAATTGGGACTCAGTATGCTCAATCTCGATTTCTGGAGCTTGGAAGGCTTTATCTTAATACTTAACTATCTAACTAACAACTATAATGCACTTGGCGACTGTTTTACTGTCAAATGGCTCAGGTGACCGCCTTATAAGGAAGACAAGGGGGTGACCAGGATTGGTCAAGGTATCGGCCAATAGGAAGCCGGCAGATGGTATGGGATTGGCGGAGGAAGAACCGAGCTGGAGCGGGAAAGGGGGGCAGGTGGATGTGTGGGGATGGTGCCTGGGGTGTGTGGGGAAAAATGCCTCCCACATTCTGTTGCCACCATTTTTTTAAACACTGATTTTTGTTCAACCTACCACTATCAGAACGATATTAAACCACATTGTTGAATACGGAAGGACCATCCGAAACACTTCTGTTAATTCGTGCGAATATTAAGAAAATTGCTGTTTCGTTAAAAGTGAGAAATGAAAGGTTGATAATCAAAAAAGGGCTAAAGTGAGAAAAACAAATAGTGCATCCAGCCCGTAACAAATTTGAAGCCATTTGCACACAAACCTCTCCTGCCCAAAATATCCTGCACGAGGAAGAAGGAATGATTGAGAATTTGCAATTGTAGGAAGGCTGGAATATTTTGTTCAACTTCATGTCTTAATGTTTGGAACACCTGCAATAAAATGAAGACCCCAACTCTGAAAAACCATAAGAACAAAGATGTTGAACCACAGGTACTTGATTATTTGCTTGAGGTATCATCATTTTCGGATGCCAAGGAAGGCACCAAAGATCTTTCAAATGATATGGATCATTCGATTTTGGACCATCTGAAATCCAACAATCAGTTTCGAAGATCTCCAACATTATTGTTTATGGTAATAGATGGTTGATGGTGTTATTATCCCATTCAAGACCAACGAAGCTGTGTGTCCGTTAAATAAAAAATCTCTAGCTTAAAACAAGCTCAAGGAGAAAATATAATAACTTGTACAGTAATTTGCGCAAAATATAGGCTGCTCCCAATAACGTGACTTGTATTTCCCTGTGTTTTGAATGACCTGAAATTAGGACAAATTCCCTGAGGAACAAATCACAGAGATTTGATAACTATGACAACAATCTGTGTATTTACAATACACATTTGGCTGACCTCAGATTTCCAAACTCGTACATTTAAGACGTTTCTCTGTCTCCTTGGTTTCGATGTTATGTTTGTAAGGTACAGCACAACTACGAGTAAACAATATTTTTCTTCATATTCCAAATAACTCTATCCTGTTTGCCGCTATCATACGATCAGTTTGGATATGTTGGTCGTACAATACTTTATACTGTACTACAGACATTATAGATATTAATGTTTGTACCACTTTGGAACATAGATAATTAAAAGTCAATATTATGTCCTTTGCCAATTTTAAATAATAAATTCTTACTCTGAAAAGAGCTCTGTAAACCCTTCCCAGCGGTCTTTTCCATCAGTCAAGCCGTTTTATTCATAATAGTAATCATATTTCATTTTATTCATTTGTAATATTGTTCTTGAAGATAAAACTATTGGCAGAAAGTACTGTGTGATACGAAAAAGCGTGTTAGCACAGAATTATTGGCAAGACAGCTGATTGTACTCATCAGAGGGATGAAGGTTTCTGATTAGCCATTCTAATAGGTAGCCGAGCTAATGGTAAGTTGCGCAAACACTTATCAAAATTTAACTATTAATTGCGCCTAAACGGTGAGTGTAACGAAAACGTTATAATGAACAAAAGTGTAAGAAATTGTATGTAAAATATCTTGGAAGAGAGTAATTTTCATCTAAATTCGAGTTTTTCAGAGGGTGGAAAACGGAAGAAAGTGTTTTTTTTGTTATAACTCAAATTCAACGAAAATATGTTTGAACAACGTCATATTCGTAAACAGCGCCTTCAAGGAACAAAAAATCAGATCTATTCCATAATTTGTTTGAGCAAACTATATAATGTCTGGATTAATTCGACAACACTGAAATAAGGCGCCATGAATTGAAATGGCCAAGGCAACGACGAGTGGATCAGCTATAGATGAGTTTTGAATATCTGAGATGGTAAAAAAACAGCCAAAATGAAGAACAATTAGTCTTTACCGTGCCCAAATAAAGTCTATGGCTACTGGATCTATCAGCTTAAAACGTAGGCGTATACTCTAGACTGTCTCAGCAGATGATCTTCAAGAAAATAACACAACGGAAAATGAATATTTCCCAGGCGACTCGAATCATCAAAGATCTTTTGATCTTTGATAATGAAACTTGGCAACTACTGACTCATGTCTGACAAGGATAAAGAGAAACATTTCACGTTCATAATGACTGGGGAAAAAATGAAAATTCTACATGGGGATACCGGTCTATTGTTACGAAGAACAAAAGAAAAACAGTAGATGATCCAAATAGAAGATTGTATGGCTTACCATTTTATTGCTGTTTATGACCCAAAAAACGTAATCGTATACTTAATGTTCTTGCGGACCTTTCAGATCCTATAAGCTCATGCGAGCCTTTTGTATATTTTATGACCACTCAAGACAACCAACATTATCGATTTTTTTAAATTCTATTTATTAAACTTAAGAAACAGGAAAATATAATGAATGCACTGTTCAAATAATAAAAATAATATTACATTCACATTAATTAAATGAATTAATATAATTGCATTTCGGCGTGCTCCCGAGAATTTAAAATGCCCGTTAGACACTTTTATCCCACTTTTTGCGTATTATATTTTCTATTATAGGCACAGGTGCTTGTTAGTAGAAGTACTGCTACTACTATTACTACTAATACGAAGGTCACTCCAAAAGTTTTGAGAATGAGCAACAATGAGTTACTCAGCAACAATGAAACTATTTCCATTGTTAGGTGGAACTTTTAATAAGAATCTCGCGCAAGTTTAAACACGCTCGGGTAATTTATTAACTTAGTAGGGCTATTTGTGTTCTATTAGTTGTTGTTCCTCTGCTAGTAACGATGGACCTAAAGAGAGAGCACTTCAGACCTATGATTTTGTATGACTTTAAGGTTAGCTTAGATAAGAAATTATGCCTCGAGAGATTACAGCGTGCGTTTGGCAATGATTGCCCTTCACAAGCCACTGTCTATCGATGGTTTGCCGAATTCAAGAGGGGAAGAGACTCGAAGATGAAGACCGTTCTGGAAGGCCATAACGCAGCAACAACGGATGAAAATGTGCTGAAAGTGCAACATTTGCTAAGGGAAGACCCTCGTTGTACATATGCTTAGATTCAGGAAGCTTTAAATATTGGATCAGCAGCAGTGGCACAGGTCCTGAAAGAAAAGCGTCACGTTAGGAAGCTGTGCTGTCGCTGGATCCGTCACAATCTGTCAAATGAACAAAAAAGGGCGCGAGTGGATTGGTGTCGTGAGACCCTGGATAAGTTCAATGGAGGAAGATCAAAAAACATTTTTAACATTGTGACGAGTGATGAAAGCTGGATTTATCAATTTGACCCATAAATGAAATGGCAGTCATCAGTGTGGGTCTTCCCAGATGAAAATCCTCCAACGAATGTGAGTAAACCCAGGACCGTTGGCAAAATGATGATTTGTTCTTTCTTCTCTGCTAGTGGCCATATTGTGACAGTGCCACTCGAGGAGCAAAAGACAGTCACTGCAAGATGGTACACTACAATTTGCTTGCCCAGATTGTTTGAAGAGCTGAGAAAGAACCGTCCAAAATCAGGTTTGCGTGGAATCCTGCTCCACCATGACAACGCCTCATCCCACACAGCCAGAGCAACAACTGAATTTCTGACAGAATCAAGGGTTAAAACACTGTCTCATCCACCCTACAGTCCAGACCTGGCCCCATGTGACTTTTCTTTTCCTTTATGTGAAAGAAAAAATTCTAAGTCATCGTTTCGAGTCAGCTGAGGCTGCAGTGACTGCATATGAAGATCAGATTCGCAGTATCTCTAAAGAAGTGTGGCAATCATCATTTGATAATTGGTTTAATCGGTGAAACGTTGCATAGTGTAGTAGAGAGTACTTCAAGAAGATGTGCAGGTAAGAACTTATCTCGATTTTAAATACAGTATTCTCAAAACTTTTGGAGTGACCATCGTAGTAATAGTAATAAATGTAGAACACCCACTACTAACATCTTCAAAATGTTATATTTTATGTAATTGAACTTTCTAAATAACGGCAATGGATGGAAATAATTGAAAGTACAATTTAAATAATTGGCATTGTTATTTTCCATTCAACTCTCACGTGCCGAACATTTTTTTATATATTTCTCAATGTTTTACAGGAAACAAACTCTTTGTAGCTTCGTTAGCTTTTTTCTTTAACTTCACAATATTCTTCCTTTTTTACGACCAAATCACTTCAACTACTGGTTTGCAATATAATTGGGTACGCACTCTGTTTTTCTTAATACACCATATTGACAAGTGATGATTACAATGAGTCTTTTCACTTTCGATGCAAGACAAATTTAAAGAGGTTTTGAATTCTCGTTTTATTCGCTACGAACTAGTAAACCATAAAATGTATTCACCACGGTATGTATAAATCCTAGATCCGTAAAAAATAACTCCTAGAAAACGCAAAAAAGCGCTTGACGAACGTGCACATTGACAACATCCGCTCTATGAAGTCATAAATTCATGCAACACAGTATGATAGAAAATAAGTATAAGTTCTAGATGTAATTCAAGAGATCATGCGGTTCCTTCCAGCATGTACTCGCCTCTGGAACATTGCCGCTGAGGGATCCCATGTAGAAAATGTAAAGATAAACGTAAATAGTCGTAGTAGTCATCAGTACGGAGCGGATTTCTGTGATTTTGCATATTTTTGTCCATTGCTTCAGGGCAAATCTAAGTGAAATTTCTTGACATTTGGTTAGAATTGTAGCTGTGTAGGTTCATACGTTAGTGCATATTTGTCCGATATTTCCGATTGGTACATATTCGTGTAATTATATGAACACATTTTGAATATTTCGTTAAAATAGAGACTTCACTAAAACGTTTCATGTTTTCATAGAATTTATTTGTGAGCGTTGATTTTTGAGCGCCAAAAGAGCTCGTCACAGTTTGCATTTTTTCCCTTTTCTATAGATGATAAAATACTTGCAAAAATGTAAGATATTTCTTGATATATTTTGTTTAAACCAGACAGAAAATTAATCAATACATTCAATGTACTTCACTACGGTTATTATTCACTTCAATTATTTCTCCCGCAAAATAAGCTAGTTTATAGTACGTTTGCAGATACATAGATCTTTTCATTCCGCGTGCATATCAAGAATATTATCAAGATTATACAGGAAATTAAGTATTGTTAATTTTAATTGTAGATTAAAGTGGAAATTTTAGGTCACAAATGCATATTTTTTAAAGCATGTTTCAAGATTTTTAGGGCATAAAAACCCTCTCTCTCGTCGTCATAGTCGTAGACAGGTACAGCCGGTAATGTGTACAGCCGAGCTGGAAGTGCTACTCAACTCAATACATCTATTTTGTATGAACACTGCAATGGAGTTCTAAGTACACTGAAAAGAATTTGTAACGCCAACCTACAAAACGAATGACAGATAGTTGTATCTGTTTCGTCAGTACAGAGACAGAAGAAACAAAACCGAACAAGCAAGGCATGTTCAAACAATATTCACAGAACATCCAAGGAGACATACAAGATCTGTAGCTGGCTGTAAGATGACTAGAATAAAAAGATTAAAGGTTTGGTCCTAGCAACCAAAACATGCTCAAATGTGTGAGTTCATTTAAGTCAGAAAGTATAAGACTTCCGCAAACGGTAAGTGCAGACTCTGCAACTAGACTAAATAATCACCAGAATCTATGCCTGTAGTGAAGATTGCACAGATAACTACATGATGATACTGCAATGGAGTCTGTGAAGAATATATGACTTAGTAACTGGTGGAAGGACAACCCGGACAGGGTGAAACAAAATGAAAATACCCTCGAATTTCAAGATCCATACAGTCCATCGGTTGGATCGTAACATTCCAGATCTCACCATTGTTGAAGAAGCAGATGTAAATTAGTCGACGTAGCCATTTCAGTATACTTCAGAGTAGGCCAAAAAGAGATCGAAAAAGTACAAAAATTCAGTAATCTCGAGATAAGGCTGGAATGAGTCAAGAAACGGATAGTCGCAGCTCTCCCAGTAGTAACTGGTACTCCATTGGTCATACCCGAAGTCATGACGAAACTTTGAGCACGCTAGGTCGACATATTACATAGGACACCTTAAACGTTTCATAAGAGATAATGGAAATATTTCAATAACAAATCAATGTAATCAACTTAGTGACTGAAAAGTTTCTCTTAAAGAAACTTTGCTCCAAGGGCATTCGATTTGGTCAAACAATAGTGAAAATTAAAACAGTCTGTGTATTTTCTTTGGCTAAAGTGAATGAACTTAATGACCCTATTTGGAAAGAACGAGTTATTTAAATTGATTATTAGTTGATTATTATTAGTTTAAATTGATTAATAGTTAATTAGAGAAGACATGACGTTCATTATTGTAGAGATATGGTGGAAACAGACACTCAACTAGCGAGAGAATCCTGAGAAAAACCACCTCAAACCCCCTTGTCCATCATAAATCCCTCGTAAATCGATTAGAAGTTGACCTTCGATTACAGTTTTGGACTACGAGTAATTTGGCCTCTTAACTGCGTAAACGTACTCTCCACTTCATTTCTAAACATCAAAACGTATCACTCGGTTTCCACGTCTACTTCCGAGAATATAAAAAAATTTGAAGGAAAATAATAGTTCAGGCAAAAATAATGAAAAATAATGAGGATATTTTGAACGCTAGGAACAATACTAAATCAATGTGGAACATCGTTACAAATTCGACCACGTCATCACGACATTTCGTAGAGAATGTTTTTTAAAGGATAATGAAATAGAAACCAGAAATCCTGAAAAAGTTGCGAATCTCTTCAACCAACACTTCTCTAGAATTGCGGTGGATCTCACGAAAGGACTAAAACCACAAAATTGAACATCGTATGCTTCCCAAAAAAAGTTGGGCACGATGTTTATTTACGAAACTTCTTCTAACAAAATCCTCAGAATAGTCAGCAAATTAAAAAATAAATATTCATCAGGTTTAGATGAATTTCCGGATTCTTTATTAAAAACGTGTGCACCTGCCATTATACACCCATTAACTCACATTTTCAATGCTTCCTTGTGCACAGAAATATTTCCAGATACATTCAAAACAGCAAAAATTAAGCCACTTTTTAAAAAAGGGAACAAATATGAAATTCAAAATTACCAGCCAATTTCTCTTTTGTCGGTTTTCTCAAAAAATATTAGAGAGGCTTTCTATGCCGAATGGAAACCTTTCTCAGGAAAAACAAGCGTTTTCAGACTCACAACACGTTTCAGGAAATCAAAATCTCAGAAACTCCCATTTTTTCTTTCCTTAAAGATGTAGCTTCATCAATGGACAAAAATGAAGAACCCGTTGGAATATTTTTAGATCTTTCGAAAGCTTTTGACGTTATTAGCCATAACATCTTGCTCTCAAAATTATCTTCTTATGGAATTCGGGGTGTTGCCCTAGATTTGATAACCTCGTACCTTAAACACCGATCTCAAAGAGAAGAAGTACCGTACTGGTAGGAAAGGACTTTATTTACTTATCTCTCCAATTCTTTGCCAATTGAACATGGGGTCCCACAAGGTTCGATCTTAGGTCCTAACCTCTTTCTATTGTACGTAAACGATATGCCCTCATCTAATAAAAATGGAAGAACAGAGCTTAGGGTGAGTTTCTATTTTGTTAACAATACAGAAAAATCAAATGTTTGTTTTTGTTCCTTTACCGTTAAATATAAGTTTTCTATAATTTGGCAACGAAAATATCTAGTTTTTGAAATGTTAATCCCTCTCTTTTTTAATTTTGTATTTATTATTATTATTATTAATTTATCTTTCAACTATTAATACTTAAATTGTTGGGAAGGGATGCTGAAACTCAAGAAAGCGTGCGCAGATAAATTTTCTCCCCCATACGTCACATAGTTTTTGACTGTTTTTGACTAAATAAATAAATGAACTGCAATATGGAATCCAAATATGGGGAGGCACATTCAAGACGTATATTAAGAAACTAAGAAAAACTCAAAACAAATTTATCCGTATTATCTACAAAAAAATAGAATGATTCTTCACTTCCTCTTTATAAATAACTAAACATTTTACGATTATAACACCTTTTTGTACATAAAGTACTACAAATATTTTGTGTCAAAAGCGTAAATAATTTAACTGATGGAATATTTCACAATTACAGTACACGTAGCAAAGCCACTACTCAAATTAAAAAACCGAAAATTCATAAATATCTAATATCAAAAACCTTGGTGTTCATTGGTCCTCAAATATATAATCAATTCCCATTAGCTCTGAAAAATAGTAAGTCTTAAATATTTTCAAGCACAAGATAAATATTTGGATTTTAAAACATGATGATAATAATATAAACAAGTTAACTTAAATATTGCATTAAAACTGTTTGCTGTATATATTAAATATAAATTTATTTATGAAATTATATATTTTTTCTAAGGAAATATATCTATTGCATCTCTAAATTTTCACTTATTATATGATTTGAAGTTAGGTTTTTTATTTTGTATGTTAACAAAGACTTAGATTGTATATATTAAAAAATAAGAATATTCATAAAAACACGCCACACAAAAAAAATACTATGTAGAACTAGATAATAAATTATAAATTCAGTATTGCTAACCATCACAACTGGTTATCGATGGTTAGTAATTCCAAAAAACAATGTACATTATCTCTGTAAAACACTGTTGTTGTTGTTATTATTATTATTATTATTATTATTATTATTATTATAAACGAGACAACTAGAACACTAAACCACTATAATTTCAGAAATGGCTCAAGATATCAAATGATGTCACTGGAGTCCCTCTGATTGGGAGGTTCTAGGTTCGAGTCACGACGACGGCAGAATTTTCGATACTAGCTTGGCAGCTAGGCGCGTTATCTCTCTCTCTCTCTCTCTCTCTCTCTCTCTCTCTCTCTCTCTCTCTCTCTCTCTCTCTCTCTCTCTGTCTTTCTCTATCTATCTCTCTCTCTCTCATGGTGAAGTGCATGAAAGTGCGTGTGTAACGGTGAGGATGGGATTTAGAAAAGGATAATATGGTCCGTTTGTTATGGAACTGATCCGGCATTCGCCTGGTACTGATCGGAGACACCGAGGAAAACTACCGATCAGAGCAGCCGGGCGCTAGAATTCTCCCCCAGACTGAATTCGACCTAGCTAGAGAGCTAGTATCGAAAATCCTGCCATCGTCGGGACTCGAACCTAGGACCTCCCTGTCAGCGGCACAAAACTTGTGCGATAGCCCCTTGTTCTATTGAGCCCTTGAATTCTAGCATTACACCAGTATTGCATCAAGGGCGACGCTCAGCCGCCGCGGTGCCCTGTCGTCCGTCGCGCAGCGTCGTGTCGCCTGCGGCCTGGCTCGGCAATCGATGCGAGCGAAGCGCCGGCGCCTCATGGAGTTCGCCCGCGGCTCCTCATTACCGCGAATCCGCGAAAACGCCGTCGGATGCGGAGGATGCGGAATGCGGAGAATGTCGGATGCGGAGGATGAGGATGCGGAAAAACGCGTCGGATGCGGAGGCGGAGAAGGCAAGGGGCGACGGCGTGGAGACGGTGCATGCGCCAGAGACCATAGTGGTGGCAGGGGAGCAATTGATGTCACTGCAATGCCTCTGACCGGGAGGTCATAGGGTTCGAGTCCCCACGGTGGCAGGATTTTCCACATACCTAGGTAGAATTTAGCCGCTATATGGAGGAGAATACAAGCGACCGGCTGCTCTGATCGATAGTTTTTCGTAGTTTCTCCGATCAACACCAGGCAAATGCGTACCCTAACAAACGGGCAACGGACCCCGCACGATCTTTCGTTCTTCTTCTTAGTTCTTTCCACACCCTTACACACACACACACACACACACACACACACACACACACACTTGCATGTACTACACTATCACACGTCGGGAGACCATTCGGGAGCTTACATCTTTTCCAGGCTGGGGCAGTGCACTCCTAGTGGAAGATACGTGGATGGAGAAAACACCGATAGCCGACGTGTAGGTCAGCGCTGGATCTCGCCAACCTGCTGGGAAAGATTCTCTACTGTCACCTCTCGCTGTACAAATGCTCTACACTTGGACTAATGACCTTAGATGTTGACGCGCCCGGAAGCACTAATCAATCAACCGTGTGGTGACAACTATCGTAACACGAACTTCGCGAGTTTGATTTTTTTATGAGCTTTCCTATCCGTTATATAAGCAGCTTTCCATGTTTTACGAGTTTGAGCACTAAGCGTTTGGCGTTAAATCAAAGTTACGTTTCTTAGTCGATGAATACCAATCTGAAGAGTAAAGACGTTAGTAATGAAATTGTTATTAGTATTAATAATTCCAAAATGTCATCAATATTTTAATAAACGTGACTATTTCAGGAATTCTCATAGCTATCCCTAGACACGAGGTTAACCTCTGATGCGATCTCCCGAAGTCAACGCTGATGAGAGAACTTATCATGCAATAATCCGATACTGAAGCGCGTTTTTGGTGAGTGTTTGTGGTAAGGCGAATAACACGCCTTTTATTTCGTTGACCATACATTTCCCAGCACTCTTATCAGTCACACGTGTAGAAAAGTAATGGCTTAATTACAGACAAATGGCTTCTGATCAGTGTCTGACATTTCGAAACCTACACAATTCAAGGTGGGGCAGAATGGACTCCCTGATTTGAAGGATGAATTGTGAAAGAACAAATAAAGATAATCTTAAAACGTTTTTATTTCCCAAAACTACATTCAATGCCATTTTATTCTCATTTGGTTGTTAAAATTAGTTAATCTAGGTGACGACCTTGGCGAGCTATGCACATGTTGAGTCGTTCAAAAAAGTTTCCGAAAACTCTTCTCAGCATATCTGATATTCCAGCGACGACATCTGTAATTGCCTCCTTAAAGGCTTCCAAGGTCCTTGGTCAAACTTTGTAAACCTCAGCTTTGAGATAACCCTAAAGAAAAAAATCGCATGGGCTGAAATCCGGGGAGCGAGGGGGCCATGGAACATCGCCACGTAAGGAGATCCGGCGGCCGGGAAACAGTCTTTGCAGGATTTGCCGTGAACGAAGGGCAGTATGAGCCGTAGCACCGTCCTCTTGAAACCAAAAGGCTTTTGTGTCATATTGCTGGCCATACTCTTCCAATTTAGGTTGAAAAACGTTCTCTAGCACGTCACAATAACGCTCAGAGGTAACAGTAACAGTTAGACTTTGAGATTCATATGGTCATATGGCCCAATTATGCCTATGGAGGACACGGCGCACCACACTGTCACTTTGAGGCTATGAAGAGGTCTTTGGTGGAGTTCACGAGGATTTTCAGTCGCCCAGTAACGAACATTTTGCTTATTTACTGTGCCGGAGAGGTGAAAATGCGCTTGTGGACCACAGAATGTGGACCACAGAATAGCGTCAGGTTGCACAGAGGTTGAAATTGCATTACAAGCATCTGTACGTTTCACCCAGTCTTGTGGACTCAATTCTTTAACGATCATCATCTTGTAGGAGTGTAAATGAAGGTTACTGTGTAAAATTCGTCTTACCGTTCTGGACGATATTCCAAGGGCAGCAGCATGTTTCCGCGCAGAGCGCGATGGGGACTATTCAATGGACGTTCTCACTGCCACGATGTTTTTAGGTGTCCTCACACTTTTAGGTCTCCCAGCTGGTTTTTTTAGGAAGTGCAGATCCTGTCGCCCGTACACTATTAATCCATTTCCTAAAGGTTTTAGCATCAGGAACCTTATCATGACGAGCCAAACCAAACCGCCTACGAAAAGCCCTCTGTGTCGCCACCACACTATCATTGTTTTTAAAGAACGTTTCAACGACAAAGCCCTAACGCTCACCAGACCACTGCATGCCGACTACTGAAATCAAATTGGCATCGTTTCCCCGACCTAACGCCACTATCAGCACTCGGCTAACCCACCTGCGCGCTCTAAAGTGAGTGTTTGAAACTAGGGAGTCCATTCTGCCCCACCCTGTATTACGAACGACTATTTTTTAGAATACTAGAATAGATAGTTTTGTATTTCCGGTGATGACATATGGAGCGCAAACGTGGGCTGTTACGAGAAAACTTAGTAATAAACTTGCTGTCGCGCAGATAAAAATGGGAAGGAAAACATTAAATATCTCCATACGGGACAAAATAAGAAATGAAACAATAAGAAAAACAACAAAGATAATAGTCGCACAATCAATGTTTAAAAACCTGAAGTGGAAATGAAGAGGACACGTTGCAAGGATGCATCAAGTAAGATAGGTCTACACCACAACAATATGGGCCCTCAGAGAAGGAAAGAGAAATGTGGGAAGACTGAAGATGAGATGGTGCAATGAAGTACAGAAAATGGCAGGGAAGAAATGGAAACGAGTGGCTCAAGACAGACTACGGTGGAAAGATAAACGCATAAGTTTGGGTGAAATTAGTGTTAAAAACTATAGAATCCAGCATCAAAAGTATCTCCATGATGTGTAATGTGAGTTTTCCCTGTTTTGAAACAGGTCTTTGCTCGAGAGGAATTTGTTCATTTCCCACTCACCAGCAGACTGAGATGCGTCGAACACCTTCCTTGCCCCAAACGGTGATTCGGTAGGGTAAGTAAAGAACGAATCTGACGAATGAGGAAATCTCACATGCAGGTTATCCAATTTCTTTATGTGGAAAAATTGCAACCTCGAAATGGCAACATTCTGTCAACGTGGGAAAAATGAAATTATGACATGTTCGAACTCTCTATTCTCTGATCTATGATACAAACTGTAAACAGTTTTCATATCAGACTTACATAAAGCAATCAACGAACAAATGACTTCGTTTTATTATATTTTCTGTGTATCGTTAGTACACTTTCCAAAAAATTCAAACTGGCCCATGGTGTTATAGTTCATGATCACGTACTTCATCCAGACAGCTATGAGAACGGCGCATTAACAAGCTTGTCACTTCATGTTGCGTCTATTACCATACTTTACTGTCAAAACAGACCTGGGTCACAGAAAACTATATTCCCTTCCTCATTCTTCAACTCTCCCCTTACACACCTACATGCACCACACATGTACCATACATGAGAGGAGACTGGTTGAGGGCTTGTCCCTGTTTCGACGGTGCCCAACCGGTGGAGGTACAACGGAAAGCTCCGGAAACTGGAGTCTGAGGCGGCAGGAGAGTAGATCAGCGTCGGATCTCACGTTTCCGAGGGAGACGAATGCCACCACCTTCCAAGAAGTACACTGACGAAACCAATGACCATAAGTTGGCGCTCCCAAAACAAAATAACTAATCGATCTCATAACTCTACATAATCGCATTGCCTGAACCGGCGATTTGTTGCTGGGCTGACCGATTACACTGGTTGTGCCGGTGATTGTGCGGAGACACACGATGAGTCCGTAACTAGAGTTAAAAACTATGGCAGTTTTGATTGGCCACAGAAGTAACGCGAAACTTTACAAGCGGCGATAGGTGGACACGAACACAAAGATACTATTTAAGTGAGAGCGTAGGCTTCCGCGGCCGGAATTGGAACTTACTTGGCTATCCGGGAGACGACGCGTTCAGGGCACAGGTGCCGACGTTTCGGTCGCCATTCTGCGACCTTCATCAGGGCGTAGTATTGCGCGAAGATGAACTGTGCACGGGGTTTTTATGTGGTTTCTCTCCTGACTGCTTATTGGCCGGATGATCAGCCATTGCGGAGAGTACAACGACCAATCAGGGAGCGGGCTCCCTGGGCGGGGTGGACGAACGCACACCGCGCGTGATGGACGGTGTGGAACAGCGGGTTCCGTGCCGGGTCTCGGTCGGGCGTTCTGGTAATATAGATACTTCCAGGCATCATGGAGACGTAGGCCTTGATCATCAAAATCTCATTGCTGATCAAGGCCTACCCAGGGAGCCTGCTCCCTGATCTGCCGTTGCACTCTCTCCGCAATGGCTGATCATCCAGCCAATAAGCAGTCAGGAGAGAAACCACATAAAAACCCCGTGCGCAATCCATCTTCGCGCAATACTACGCCCTGATGAAGGTCGCAGAATGGCGACCGAAACGTCGGCAGGTGACTTCTCGTGTTGGACACAACAAAGGAACCGTTGCACCTAAAAAATTGCTTCAGTCAGACAGAACCTTATCATGCTGAAAATACGAGAAGCCGATAGTTTGCTGCCAACCTAGAACTTCATTAAATCTGTCCTCTATCAATTATAAATCTGTTCATTCTAAACGCTAAATGAGCATTATCTGAAACTAATTGCACTATTAAGATTTATCCTATGAATCAACAAAATTGAAAGACAATGTAAATGCACACTAAAGTGAAATATGCTTATTAGAAAGTTCTCCGCTGCCCAGGTGACGCTGCGTTGAAGGCCGTGAGGCTGACGTTTCGACAATCTTTTCGTGGTCTTCTGAGCTAAGTGCTCTCTGATCTCGAAAGTCCTCGCCATCATTTAACATGCTTCTGTGAGGAGCATCCATATAAATCCTGGAATTGATTGATTTTTTCGAGTTTCCGGGCTCGTCAACTGCATTGGTCATTAGTCCCGTTAGTGTAGTGCATTTTTTCTCGGGAGATGGCGGTGATCTTCTCCCGCCGGATGGCGAGATCCGGCGCCGACCTACCGTCGGCTAGTAGGGTTTCCTCCAACCAGGACTCTCCCATCAACGGGGCACCACCCCAGCCGGGACAAGCTCTAAGCTCCCGACCTGTCTCCCGGAATATGTGGTAGTGTAGTGCATGTTAGTGCGTGTAAGTGTGTAAGGGGAGAGGATGGGGCAAGGAAGAGGAAGGAAAGATCGCGCGCGGTCCGTGGCCCGTTTGGTAGTGTACTGTTCCGAAATTCACCTGGTGTTGATGGGAGAAACCACGGAAAACTACCGATCAGAGCAGCCGGCCGTTAAAATTCTCCTCCAGACCGCGATTGAATTCAATCTAGCTAAAAAGCTAGTGTCGAAAATCCTGCCGCCGTCAGGACTCGAACCTAGGACCTGCCGGTCATAGGTGCTGCAGTGACATCAGTTGATGCACTGAGCTAACTGGTATAAATTCCCGATATAATTCGTGGAAAAACGCACTTCATCTCTAAAGAAGACCACCATAAAATGAACGAAACGCTGACATTACAGCCTTCGGCATCCCGACATCTGATCGGCCGAGAACATTCGCAAGACTGAAGTGGAAGCCTTTGACAAATTTGTCTTCGCGATATTTTAGAACATTTTGAAAGTATAAGAATTCATTTTAAACATTTTTAACTTATCATATGAAGCCTCACGACATACTGATTAGGATTTACTACTCTAGACGATTAGTTTCAACCAGCACTCGAGCAATGCTAGAAAATGCCTCTCTATTTTCCATATCTCTATTTTCATGAAAATAGTTGACAACTTTGCTGTCTCAAGAGAAAAATAAAGCTCTGAATGCTACCAAAATAGTAAATAACACGCGTCCAAACAACGATATTCGTTGTTGGGAGACTTTAATCCCCCACCTTGGCACGAAATGAATCAAATATCATAAATTCCTAGTTCACTGCTTGGAAGCCAGTTGTGAAAATATTAAGCAATGTTTATGAATGTACACAGTAGCCATTGTGCTCTCGACAGGCCATCGTTCCCTGGACTTATCACACTAAAACCTTGCAAACTAAAGAGTTGAATTCTAAGATATTAAAAAAATTTGACCACAATTAGTACGTAAAACGCGATAATTTCTCTTACGATTAGACGCATTCGAGAAAATGAAAAGTCTGATGAAAGAAGAAAATAACCTGGCGATCTTCAATTTTATCCATTATCTACGATTTCTTATTTCCTAAACCGAATATTAGTCTCTGACTAATAATAGTGTAAATTAAGAAGTTTTAAAATAAAGATTGTGTATTTACTTTTAAAAGAGCGCTTGTAGGGTTAATTCGAAATCTGAAATTGTATTTTACTGTTCATGGCATGACTCATCGCTTGGTCAAATTCCTTTTGCAAAAGAGTTGCGCCCTGGTACACTAGACGCTCTCGAAAACGGGTTGAGCATTGTAAAACTATGTGATAGTGAGCACATCACAACTTTCTCGGCCGAGTCGGAAGAGGCAGTCAGTGTCAGGTGAATCGAAAGAGACAGGCTGGAAGCAGATTTTATTGGATTGAAGTGTTTCAAGTAGTTTCAAGACACCAAATGTTTCAGAAAGTTATCAAATATTTATTTATTTTATATATAGTTTTAGACTAAAAAAAGTGACACTTTACAAAGTTCTCATTGAGTGCTGCAATAAAAAAGATAGGATTATGAATTGTCTATCCTTATCATAGGATTATCACTTACCGTAAATTGAACAAAAATGTAAATATCGCTGATTATTCAATTTCGTGCATTCTTCAAAACATCAGTGAATTCCTCAAAATGTTATTCATCTTCATTAATCCAAATGTTCCGAAGTGAAGAAGAATAAACTGTTCAAATGTACGTTTTTAAACTAATTATTGCGACCTACTGACAGTAAGAAACAATTCTACTGTTTTCTGGCATTTAATCCGCAGTTCTGTTATCCAAACTATTTTTTCAAAAGAAAATCCGGATACTTCCACGATTATGCATAATACACTAAATTTTGCTGACGATCGTTAGGACTCTGAAGATCAAAAGCACGTGTCTTTCTCGGAGCAATTAAGAGAACCTTATCAGCCTCATTTTCCTTGGCGGTTCCCTACGTATTTCTGATTTTGAAACGGATGATTGTAGAAGAGTGCTTCAATTCTTATTAATAAGAACAAAACATTGAAAGCGAAATAAATTAATTATTCAATTAAACAATTTTAAACCATTTTTTAAATGCTTTCAAAAGGAATCTTATTTGAGTGGATCATAAATTCAAATGTAATTTTAATTTTCGTAATTTTTTAATGTATTCTTAATGTTTCGGTTCATATATCAAGAAGTGAATTGGTAACCATATGGTTGGTGTAATAAAGATTTATCGCTTATTTAAACATCCGCATAATTTTTGTTGAAAAGAAGAAATAGTCTCTCTCGTAAGACTAAAATAATTTATTTATATAATATTGATTTTCTTCATTACTCAATTTAACCTAAGTAAAATAGTTTCCGTAAGATATTGCCTTGCAGTGATTAACTTTATTGTATATTAATTATGTTTGATTAAATTGAAAAATTATTAAGAGATGTATTTACTGATTGTTTACCATTTGGGTAAAAACTTTTTATCTTATCACTATATTCATTTTATCATAATATATTCACAATATCATTCATTCATAATATACAATTTGAAAAATAATTGTCCACGTAACGTTTTAAACTCCTCTAGTATTGATGGTTGTTTATGACCCCATTTAAGTTTAGCAATGAATTACATTAATGCGGAAGGAATTATTGTGTTTCTATTTTACCCGCTATTATCCATTTCACCTCCTAGTGTAAATAATTTTGCAATGCGCTATTAGTTGAGAAGCAGTGAGAGCTATGTTTCATTTACATGTGTTGGCTCGCTTTTTTTTTTTTTTTTTTTTTTTTTTCAATAATCTTCCGGTCGTCACATCTCTGACTGCTCCGCTGCCTGTATAATGCAAGTGCTTCCGAGATGGAGATGGGAACCACAAAATCCTGACTACACCCGAGCAGTATTGTTGGCAGCATGTGAAACTGCCGCGGATTCGGATACTGATACGGATTCTAGACAAATCTGGCGATGATGGAACCCAGAGGTGATAACTATAAAATGCTACGCGTCATAATTTCTTGCTGTTGTGAGGGTTGCGAGTGACTTGCCGAATGTTAACTGTTCTCGGGATAGCTGTCTCCAGCAGGCGGCACATTGTGAATTTTAATTATTCAGTGAAGTTAGTGAAGTCGCATGGTTTACATTCATTATAATGTGTGATGACGATAGAACAGTCTAAATTTAAATTTAGTCGAGCAAGTCACGTCATGGAATTAAATGGTCAGAATAAATAATTATACCTTCTTCAAGGTTCTATCAAAAGATATTGTGGTTTGGTTCATGTATGTTAAAATCCAAATCGCAAGGGTGGAGGCGATTCTTAAGAAAGAATTGTTAAGTTCTTTGAAAGCACCTTGTAATGGAACAAAGGACCTCTTAATTTAGCAACGCGAAAGAAAATAAATCTTTTAAAAGGTTAAAGGGAATAAAGGTCATCATTTTTATAGCCCTTGATAAACTTGGTGAATCTTCTGAATTTGAAATTCAGGAAAATGACATCATCGCGAAAGAAGATGTAGTAGAATCACCAAAACTCTTTCCTTCCAAATCGAATTTTTCATGCAAAGGATAGCCGCGGGAGGAGTGTCCCTTGAAATTTCAGCACAACTTTGTAATTAATTGTGCCACAATTTGTTAATGCACCTGCCATAGGTTTTAAATTGCCAGATGGAACTGTGCCTCATTTTGGCGGAAAAAATCTGTGAGTGGCTGGCGTTTAGGGATTTATTCAAGGCACTGGTGGTTGCCAACCAACATTTGTCAGAAATCAACAAATTCATTTATCTTAATATCAGCTTGAAGGGAGAGGTTAAATTAATTATTCAAAACTTAGAAGTCTAAGCAAAGAGCTTCAATGATGCATCGCAAGTACTTACGAAGCGTTTCGACGAATGTGAAGTGAAGCAGCACGTTATCACGATTTTAAATCCGCCCAATTTAACGCAGAAGTCTGCATCATCTTTAAGAGAATTCATAGATTTTTCGTACCCCATGTAAATGCCTTATTGGCATTAAAACATGTTGAATTAAAGACATTTTGCTACTAGCATTAATTTAAAAAATCTACCAAATGAATTGTTAGAAAGATGGGAGCTCCACTTAGATGACAAATGTGTGTTAGATGTCAAATTACACGCGTTAATTACAGCCTTATAAATAACAATTTTAGTGTTTTACTGTGTTACAAACAAGAACTTCAAAAGTGCTATATGAACTGCTCAACAATGTTTTACTGTCACTGAACATTTATATTACTTAGTATTGAATTCTTTCATAGTGGACATGGTGATTACTGTTTCCGGCCTTCATCTGTGTTAATCTATCCAGCCACTCATTTCAATTACGAACACTGTTAATTGTATTTTATTCGTTGCCTGTTGCAACCTAAAATAAGCTTATTGAGTTTTTGACGAAGCAGTAATGTGCTGTATCCTCATTGGTGGAACTCAATATGACGGCAAATCAGGCTCCTACATTTACACGAAAATTTCCATTTTGCTTAACTACGTCAATAAAACCAACCTTATTTGAAGTTCTCAAGATTTATTGAATGGACATGTACACAAATACCCGATTGGATCAAGTCAAAGGGTCACTGTATTGAACATAGATCACCATCGAACGCTTGTGATGTGATATGTGCTATATGCAATAAGGACAACAATAAAATATTTCACTATTCAAAATTAACAGCTCTGCTGATGCTATGGGCTCCACTCGCTTTTTCCGCCGCGTATTTAAACCCCTGCTTTCACCATGGGTTTAATCACACACTAATTTTAGGGGCAGAAGTTGACATAAGCTCGTGATACGAAACAAAATTTAACCAATATGACTTAGAGCAGTGATAATTTGATTAAGTCAATTACTCCTAGACTAAGTCTTTAATAACAAAACGAAGTTCGTGTTTTTTGAATAGTATTGTGTGAAGAACTTTTAATGAGTAAAACGTGACGTAAGTGTTTTATGTTTGCACCACTGATACACCATGTATACTTTCTCTTGGTTTCCAGTTTCAGATTGCATATGCTTTCCGAAGTGATACTAGTGTTTTGTGAGGGCGTTTTGAGTTTTTCTTTGTTAGCGAGGCTTTGAGGTGGTGTGTAACCCCGAGTTACCCTTAACATTAGTACATTTTCTGTATTGGATTTCTTCAGAATTCTTTTATTTTTTAAGAACGTTATCTGACCATGCCAGTTCCGGATGTAAGATACGTTTTAGAGGTTATGTTAAAACAACATACGGTATTCTAGTTTTGAACAAAAAATGCAAAATCAGTTGGTCTGTTCTGTGTGGCTGACCTTCCGAGCTTCTGATTTTATTTTCCGTACCTGGAGAGTTGGCTCAGTGCATCAACTGATGTCACTGCAGTGCCTCTGACCTCTGGCCCTAGGTTCGAGTCACGACGGCGTCGGCAAGATTTTCGACACTACCTACATAGGTCGAATTCAGCCGCTGACTGGAGAAGAATTCTAGTGGCTGGATACTCTGATCGGTAGTTTTATGTGGTTTCTCCGAACATCACCAGGAGAATGTCGGAGAAGTACCCTAACAAACAGGCCACGGACCGCGGACGATCTTTCCTTCCTCTTCTTTGTCCTACCCTCACCCCTTACACACACTTACACTAGTATGCAATTACCACACATGCAGGGAGACCGGTCGAGAGCTTAGAGTTTGTCCCGGCTGTGGCGTTGCCCGGCTGATGGGAGATACTTGATCGAGGGAAAACCCCGCTAGGCGACGGATCTCCCATCCAGCGGGGGAAGATCTCCGCCACCTCCCAATGAAAACATGCACTAAACGTATGGGAATAATGACTCAGTAGTTGACGTGCCCGGAATCACTAACAATCAAGTTTCCGTTTCAATGATACAAATACACGGAATCCACATGATAAATTTGCACCAGAGGGATTTAGGAAGCATTCTGAGAAATCTAAAACAACGCATCTTCTCAACAAAATTGCACTATTAACGAACAGCTACTAGGCTTAGGTAGAAAATGTCCTTTTCATGTTTAGCAACAAACCGATACGTTCCGGTAGAAGATCGTTTGGATGTGCGATTCCCATAACTTCTATACTACTTCTACATTCTCTGCCACAGATAGGGAAGGAATACCGTCTACCTCAACATCACTTTCTGACATTGAGTAAGAGCATTCATGGTACTTGCTGGAATTTCACAACGGACAATTGGTTCTCGTCAGTTTCACTAGCAAAAAAGATGCTGCACCAGCATTAACTATAAAACTTAGAGGAGTGACGTTTAACGATAAGAGAGGGTTGGAAATGATTAATGGAGCATACTAGGGGAATCGGTAGTACCACGAGAAATCCATCCGCTAACCGGTTTTGCCCATAGCAAATTTCACTTGGAACCGCTCGGGGTCAAACCGGAACACCAGCCATGGAAGCCATGGAGTCCCAACCAGGCCATGCGCCCCCTCCCATCAATATGATTTGGCAGAAATTAATGTTAAAACGTGAGGTAAAATAAAGAATTCCAACCCTCAATCTCTGAAATGACAAAATGATGGTAGTTGTGATATTTTCTACAAGTTAATGAATTATTTTCACTACCATCTTGGTATGAGCAAATATAAATTGTAATATGTGTTCAAATTTAATTTAATTTAAGAACCTTACTATTTCTCTGTGTGTTGTCTCTGGAAATTTAAACATTTTATCTACAATTAAATTTAATATCACTCTTGGGAGAATTCTCGAAGTTACTATTAACAATGGTAAAGTCCCGTAATGACCGGAACTCTAGTGGTTCCTACTTACAAAGGCAGAGACCAGTCATTAATATCTAACTAGAGACCATTGCTATCGGTAGAATGTAAACTGTTAGAACTTCAAATGCCGACTACTTGTGACATAGGAAATGGAAAAAGAATAACCTCCTAGTTGAACACCTACACGGTTTTAGACCAGGCTATTCTTGCAAAATTAGGCTAGCTACCGTTTTGTCAAGACATTGCCGATTTATATATTTCTATCTGACGAGGTTTATGTGACGTCCGGTGTCCCTCAGGAGAGCGTATTGAGGCCGCTATTTTTTTATGTCCATTGTGTTGGTACCAAAATTCGATCACCAATCAGATACACAGTACGATAGTTCCTTAACCCATAACTGCCCAGTGTGTCCATATGGGCACGCATTAGCAACATTTCATTCTTTTGTATACAGCAAATATTTATTTTAATGAAGTTTGCAATCGTTTGGCTAGTAAAAGACAGTCCAGACTGACAGTTCTTTGTAATTGCTTCCTGAAATACACAGAATATTTTGTGCTGAAAAATCATGGACGTCGATGTAGAGTAAGAGGGTTTTATAATATTGTTTCTATTTTAATTGAAGTTTAATTGCATAAAATACATCTCTAACGTACGAATACATATTTAAAAAAGTTTCAGAGATACTGTTTTTTCTGTATAATGAAACATTTTAGCATGTCCATTTGGGCTGGGCAGATGTCGGGTCAAATTTTGTTGTTGCCAAAGTAACGTTTTAACTCATTCGTCTTTATTTTTCCGTCAGAGGCTTGTAAAGGATATCAAATTCGGATGTTACTGTTCAAGAGCTTCAGTATATACTTTTTGAAGGAGGAAGTAATGTACCGGTATCCGATACAAGGGACTTTTTCTGCATTACATCGCAAAGTCGATGCAATGATTGAGCGCAAGTGGGTTGACAACTCCGTTGTTGCTCGAGCTTCAACATGTGCTGGGGTTGGGCTTATTTCCTCAATTAAACGATATTCATCAGAGGTAAAAAGGCTATCCAAATTCAACTGCCACGCAAAATAAATAGTTGAAAATAATAGAAACATGGAGGCGAAGCATGATAGCCTTGCCATGTGCAGAGAATCAAGAATTGATTGTCATGGTTAATCGTCGTATCGATACACAATGGTTGTCAAGTGAAGAAAGAAGACTGTGTAAAATTGTCACAGCTTGACTTTAGGTGAAAAATTGTTCCAGTTTCACAAAGTATAGAAATCCAGTAAAAGGTTCTGAAACACCATCAACCAGTCCGCGAAGTATGAGAATAGACGGAGAAATTTAATCTAAAATTTATTTTAATGAATCTAAGTTGGGGAAAATATATCATTATGGCTTGGTTACCAGCACATAGATATTTTTGGTCATGGTACCGCTGATCTCGAGTCAGCCACAATAAATGCGCACCAAACCAACCATCCGAAACAGAGTTCAATATATTCGAAAATACACTAAGAATATATTAAATATACAATGGCCCGAATCATGGCAAAACGAAAAATCCAGCAAAATTCATAAAAATATAACTAATTTCTTTGGACTTGTCACAATCTCCTCTATTAATCGTCATGATCAAGTTGCTTTGTGAAGAATTCTATCAAACCATTCTAAATTCTCATAAATTTCTAATTGAAAAAGTTCCACAACCTACTTGTACCATCTGCAATACAATTCTATCAATAGAGCACATCCTTCTGAAATGCCCTATACACATTGAAGAGAGAGAAAATGCCTACGAAATGAACATTTCAATACAATCTTATCATCGCCAAGTTTCCAAGAACAAATGTTGCAATTTTGTAAAACTATCGATATTTTCTCAGAATTATAATTGCATTCTATTACTGTACTAATCGTTCATGTCCTATGAAGTTTATGCGGTTTAAAATAAAAATAATTTTTAAAACAATATGCATTTTTCAGACAAAATCGAAAACTTTTTTTAGTTTGTGGATCTTAAGTTTCATGGAATCTAACAAAACCACAGACTTATTTCACTTGGACGGAAATTGCATGGTTTCCTTTTAATTTCTGCGCGCATTTTCGTTAGTAACATTACTTGTGAAGACAACCAAGAAATTGTAAATACTAATTTCATTAAATGACTCTTCCGGGCTAATCATTATAAATGACTTTTTCTTTTTAATTGTAACTTAAATATCATTCTAAAAAGTTATGTATCAGTTATATAAGTAATTGCTCAAAATTGTGAAAAGTCTACAAGACGAACAACAATAGTCTTCGTAAATTTTGAACTCAAAGTTTCTAATCCGATAATCACGCCTCAGTTGATCAAACATTAATTCGCCCTGTGTTTAAATTGATATAATCGTAAAAATAAAAGGTATTTAATGTTATGTGGCTGACTGGACACTGCTATTACATGCTTTAACCTACACTAAATGTACTGCGAATAATCTCCTGATGAGAATATCTTGGGATCATTAGATACTAGATTGCGTAATTCTTAACTACTGTTTTCATTACCACTTTAAATTATGAAGACTGCTTAAAACATTTGAATTCTCTAATTGAATTTATAAGTAATGCTGTAAAGATATTTCTTAATGAAATGACAAAGAAAAACCTTATCCATCTCAAAACACGTTCGAAATATTTTTGTCTAAAAATTAATGGAAGAAAGTTATATCTTCGAATAATAAACGGAAATTTACAAATATTATTTTGTCTTCATTTCTCAAAACCAATTCTAATTCAAAAGTAATATTTAGGCGCACCAAAAAATTATTTTTTAAAAATGACTTTTTTCAGAAATTATAAAATTAATAAAATTATTTTTTAAAAATAAACTAAATTCAGTTGTTTTCCCCCAGAACAACCACCAGAAATTCTCAATGAAGTCGTAAAAATCATTTTTAAACTTGAAGCACAAGAATGTTCAATTGAGGCCATGACGAAACAGATATTGATGAATAATCTAAAGCTATTGTAAATATCGCAGCCTGTGCATTTATTCCCCAGCTTCAGACTAATGATGTTACGAGTCGGTTGAATATAAAATCTACACCAGGTTGCAGCCAGATTTCTAAGGATTAGATGTAGTACCTCAACAACTCTTTGCGAAAAATGTGGGTGGATCCAAATAATCCAGTGTTTTGAATGGCCTGGTAGGTAGCCAAGTTCTTGCACAACTTTTGCGAAACAAATCCCAGAGTTCCGATAACTATGGGGACTGTGCTTTTACGTCCCACATTCAGGTGATCTCGATTTCCAAACTTTTGAATTTAAGACGACTTCCTCCTTGGTTACATTTTGATCGCACGACACAGCAACATCTACAAATTACACGTTTGGACGACAAATTCTGGATAACAGTGCATTTCCACCTTGGGAAATTTTGAGATCCCCTTTAACATAAGGTGATCTCAACTCAAGAAAGAGCATTCTTCTTTTCCTAATTGTGTCTGTTATTTTTTCATGTTACAAAGCATTTCATGTTGCTTCTTAATTTCCAGAATTCTGTATTTTTGAGCGAACAAGTGTTTGACGGATAATTTTTCTTTCTAATACTTAAATACACTTATACTTTCCAATTCTGCTTCTTATTATTAATTTCTTGTAGACCACTTCTCGTTGACTTAATCTAGAAAAAATATTGTAATGCTGCAGGGAAAACTGCTGACTTTTTTTTATAGAAGGTCATGTTTTGAGAGATACTGAACGAGTTTTTTGTTCCTTTAATACAGCAAATAGCTTCCTCCAATATGTAATGCAGTCAATATTTTTTAATAAGCAAACAACTATATTGAGGGATTGATTTTACATCATACGTCTACTCAGTTCTTTCAGGTGTTTGCTGAATTACACACAAATCACAGGAAGAACGTTAACAGACATAGACAAGATAACGGCACAGCTGGGGAAATGGGGAAAACCCAATCGAACATCTCAAAATGATTTTGTAGCTTAGGATATTGTTTTTGATGTGTGAAAAAAGAGTAGAGAGGGTACCGGTTTCTTAGTCTCGAGGTTGGGGGTTCTATGAGGCTTACTGAAAATACTAAAACCGGGGACCTTTTGCATGTTAAAAAAGAAAAAAGAGGTATGGAGTACGCGTTTTGGAAGAAGGAAATTTTTAAGTTGAAGAAGAGAGTACTGGGTGTCTGGAAAAGGAGTATTTACATTTTTCTGAAACGTTTTTTGTAATGAAAAAGGTTAAATATAATGTAGCAAAAGCAGCGGTAATTTGTTTGAAACTACCATCCGATGTCAAGTGCAATAATAATGATGGTAGGGAAAGTTGGGATGGAAGAACGGCATATGTTCATATTAGGCATTGACCTGATGCGTTCATATTAGGCATAATACCTGATGACGTTCATGTTCTGCACTTTGCAGTAAGCTTCTCCGCGTATTTTCATTGTGTTCTTGATCAACAATATGAACCTTTTTCTGAAACTAAAATTTTGTGCGCTGGAAATAAACAAGCTCAACATTGGAAAGTGTCAGAATAAAAACTATTTGGAATGCTGGAGGGGCATATTCAAACAAACGAGGCACTGTCATTATTGTTCCATCAAAACAACTACAATCTCAGGTGTGTGGGTTTTCTGAGCAAAACTGCTGAAAAACTGAATGTAAAACTCCCCCACTGAGTTGTATACATCAATTAATTACTGATTTTTATAGTATTGACAATAGCCAATCACTATTTCTGGTTAGAAACAAAAGCATTGGGAGCCTTTTCGAAAAAGAGCAGACTATTCGGATGCAACATCTGTTACTTGTGTTTGAATACAACATAAATGGGAGAGGATTGAAAATAACTATAGTAGAAAAACTGGATTCACATCCTTTTAATTTGCTGTGCGACCAAAACATGGGGGGGAAAATGAGTGGTAATGGGAAATTACCACTTCCAAAATAGGAACGTAACGTTCGCCCCAAACATTTTAGGTGATAAAAGATCTAAATTCATGAAAGAATTAGGAACATTTCTAGGAAAGGTTCGGACCATCAGGGAAATTGAAATTAAGGAGTGGAAAACAACACTGGTTGTATGAGTGAAGCCTAGACTGGAGAAAAATAAATAAGTCAATAGCTCACAATAATTAAGTTAATCAGTAATTTAAGTTAGTAAAAGTTAAGAAAATAAGTCATAAGTCAATTGTAAGTAATAAGTACATAAATATTTAATGAAATGAAATAGAATGGGAAAAAGGTTTTCCTCACCGTAACTTATGGTCTCTTTTCCGGTTTTGACCAATGGAAAGACCATTTGGGGTGAATATCAAATTCGAAAAGGCTCACAATAATTAGGTTAATGAATTGTAATGCTTAAAGGCCTTCGGCCTAGTCACATAGAATCAAGTTATCTAATTTGTCTGTTAGAATTACCTATTAAATAAATAAATTAAAAAATCATCGAAAAAGTGACTCAGTGACTCAGAAAAAGTGACCTTCCAGAAAATGAGATGCTTAGTCCCTTTCTTGAAAAGTATTCTGATTACGGATTACTTACAGTGAATACATAATAATGTTCCTTAGTCCTTGTAAGTTGTGAATTGGTTTACTACAAAGAGATACTTCAAAACATCGTGACTTGTTCTACGGCAAGCTTATTTTAACTGGATAATCGGGGGATAACACACAGTTCAGTCACATTAATGTGACCACCCGTCAAAATCGTGAATAACCCTCTTTTGCAGCGCTGACCGCTGCGAGACGTGCAAGAAGGGAGTCAATTAGGTTCTGGATGGTACCGACAGGGATGTGGAGTCACCAGTGCTAGGTTCGTCGGTGGAGGACCCATGGCGTGAACAACCCGATCGAGATGGTCCCACAATTCTCGATTGTGTTTAAATCGAGGAATTTTGGTTCCCTGGGGAGTACTGTAAACTCATCCTGGTGCTCTTCGCACCACGCACGTTCACTACGAGCTGTATGACACTCACATTGTCCTTCTGGTAAACGTGAGTAAAAATAAACCCATCACACTTACGTACACATACTGATCATTTTATTTACGAGCTGTATGACACTCACATTGTCCTTCTGGTAAACGTGAGTAAAAATAAACCCATCACACTTGCGTACACATACTGATCATTTTATTTACACCTACGTAGTCTCATTCTGATATGTACGCTAAAAACAGTATTCGTTCTATAATTTTGCAATAAGTTCACTGGTTCATACACTCTTAAGCATTTATTTTGAAATCATCACTATAACAGCCCTGGTAAACATAATAACAGGTAGAACGATAGTTTTGTACAGAAGATGCATGCAGTGGGAAGCGAAGAATGACTTCGTTGTGTGGCAGAGTTGGAGCAGTTTTTGATTTGCTTGTTCAAGTTTAATAATGATGTGGTCATGGTAGATGAGTCAAGATGTAGTCCTCAATATGTGACTGATCAATTTGATCCTTCATTTTTGTCTAGTTTTCTGACAATTTTAAATATTTTTGAAATGCAGACATAATACTTCGTACATCGTAACCTGATTGGTAAAGCATTGTGACGATAAAAATGATAATATGTGTCATATGATAGTGGGTCTGCAGTATAGACATTAAAAAGTGTACAACAGAGAGGTGAACCTTACGGGACTCCTAGCCCCTTACGTACGATTAAAGTATGTACAATAAAAGAATCCATTTTTAATGAAAAAGATCAGTTGCTGAAAAATTGTTATTACTTTCTTTAAGTACTTTGGAAGACCTAATTTTTTTTAATTGGAATTGAAGACCCAAGTATTCAACTCCATCTATGATTGAGAGATGTGCAAGAATGCTGCAACAATAGGTTGACCCCGATGAAATTATAATATAGTTACACAAATATTTTTCTTTCAAGATTTTATTGATGTTTTATATATTTGAAAATGTCACTGCTTCTCAGGAATTAGTTTTCAATCCTTTCCGTGAAAACCTGTGACGTGCATTACTGAAGAATATTTCTCGACTAGTTTGTATTTGATTTCGGCTTGAGAATCGGACACATGCAATTTCTTGTTAACTAGTTGGGTGTGTGTGTACACACACACACACACACACACACACACACGGTCTGATTATGTACGAAACTGAGTTTTAGATGCTTCTAATAAACATGTCAAAGTTCTAAAATCCTTCACGGTTTCTAAATTCATTTTCATTTTGCCCTTTAATTCGGTGTACAAATTTGTAGTTACTTCCTAAATTTTACGAATTCAGCTGATTACACTGTGTTACAAGGGTTTTTTCTGAAGTGAAAATATGTGTTCTTTAATGATTTTTGCATCCTAAAGTCAAATTTGAGGTTGAAATTTGCGTATAAGGGATAGTTTTAGTTTCAGAAACATTCCGTCTTAAGTTTCGTAATAGGTATCTAGTGAAGGGATATGTATATATAGTAAAGTTGGTTACACTGATTTTGTGCTAAATATTTTGTTACTAACTACACTATTTCTTGCAACAGCAACGATCGTACGACTGTGTATACTGAATGTTATATTCCATTTAAATGTTATCTTGTCTGTGTAAGAATTTTAAATCGCTCTCATTTGCAAGTTCCAGATTAATTGGTAGGTAAGCTCATATATTGTAATACGAATTGTTTACTGATATGTACTGAAGTTGTAGACGTACCTTCCAACTAAAATAAGTCTAACCATACCCACACTTTAAAACGGCTTAGTACATGTAAGAAAACCAGTTAAAATTACACTGTTTTCAATTTTCTTCATTTTTACATTAACTTATTTTGTTTTCCAGAACATGTCCCACCATAAATTTGGACATCAAGCAGACATTTCCTGCCATATTTGCGGAAGATTTACTTTCACAAGGAATAGGAAGATGACTCCTGAGGGCTGTAAGCTGACTGACTCCATTGAGGGCCTATAAACACTACTTTGATTGAGAAATAGGAAATCAAGAGAAGACATGGGCTCCTCATTTTTGTTGTTCCACTTATGTGAAACGCAATTACTGGTGGACGGAGAAAGGTAGTTCTAGGTCGTTTGATGTGCCTATGGTATGGAGAGAGTCCAAGGAACGCCTTACGGATTGCTATTTCTGTATAATAAATACGCAAGGCTTCACTAACCGCAGATCAAAGAAGCCCATTGAATACAAAAAGAAAAGCTGTCAACAATGAGACCAGTTCCTGTATCTGAAACACTTCCAGTTGCATTACCACCATATCCAAATGTACGACTTGAAGTGACAAAATTTTGCACCGGGAGAGTACTGATTCGTCATCCCCTGAAAGAAGAAAGTCTTTCCAATCAGATAGGTTAAACTCCATAGCTTGTAACACAAGCAAAAATAAATGACAGTTCGTGATCTGGGCTTAAGCACGAGAACATCTTTCTGCATTGATGTATGTGGTTTTATGGGCATTGAGATTCAGTTCTGATCCAAACCTGTGGAGGTCATTAATAGATGCATCAAAAACTAGTCTCAAAGGTTTTCTATTGCACAATAGCAATACAATTCCTTCTGTTCCAATCGCCTATACAAATATATGCCAAAGGAGACTTTATGATGTATTGGAGCATATGCTTACGGTAATTCAGAATGGTTAACACAAATGGCTTGCGCGGGGATTTCAAGATTGTAGCCCTAATCTTGGGAAAGCAGCTAGGTTATACCAAATATCCTAGTTTCCTTTGCGAATGAGTTAGTCGGGAAAGACAGTCCCGTTGGGGATAAGAATCTTGGCCAGAACGAAATTGGAAGATAGAAGAAAGAAATGTAACGAAAAACTGACTATAAAACTACAGTAAAAGAACTGTTGAATGCTTACCAAGATTTAGGGTGCATTATGTCTCATACGGTTCATTTCTTATATTCGCATTACGACTTCTTCACAGATAACTGTGGGGCTGTATCAGATGAACAAGGTGAAAGATTCCATAAGGATATAAAGACAAAAGTGTCTAGTGTTTGTATTGTTTACTCATTTTCAATGTATTTTGGAATTGATTACAAAATTTCTGTATTTTTTTCTTCTATCTCTTATGTTTATAGGATGGTAAAACATAAAAACTATTATTGAATTTGTCTTGATAATATTGAAATTACAAAGGACCTTAATCCGTATCATATTTAACCTCTAATAATGTAAGTAAATGTTAGAACAAACTCACAAATTTAAAAAAAAACTCATAAACTATCCCTGATAGAAAAAATATAAACACAGATTTGAATTCAGTTAAAAATGTTCGTAAGAATCACTATTTTTATCCAGAAAAAAAGGAAACAAATAGTAACATAGTGTTATCAATGTGTGTTTATTGAGTTTTCAATGTGGTGAAGTACATACAGGGGGATATATATTACTTCTGAGACAAGAGATCAAATTAATATTTGGGACAGGACATAAAATCTTTTGCTAACTGCTGCTTATGAATGCGTTGTTTGTTGGATATTTCTGATGAGATACTGAGCTCTTTCTTCCTGGCTTGCTTCTGTTTGTCATTTCCGAATATGGAGTAGGTGATCGTTGTTTTGATGTTGTACGTCATCAATTTCAACGTCGTCGAAGCTGTGGCTTAGCCGAATAGTCTCGACAATTTCTGTGAGAGAGTGATCGTTTCAAAATTGTTTTGGAAGAAAAAAAAGTTATTGTACACCACTTAACTATAGCGATAGAACAAAAAAAGACATATACAAACCGTTCACTGGACCGTGACGGAACTGAAGAACAAGTGACCATAGATGGATAAAAAATAAATGCGTTTGTATTTAAGTATTATTGAAAAACTCTGTCGGATGCTGTTTCATTCCTTCAACTTTTGTACTCGTATTTTCTCCTCCCTCCAAAGCAAGAAGTTAACAAATAATTAAATTCGAAGTAAATAAAAAGATACAAAACGGCCATAGGTTGTGTCTCTACCGCAATACTACGTAATCGTTACCAATCTGGTGTTCAAGCACCACTAGTTTTATCTTAGATTTATATAGAGTACTTCGAAAATAAATCACTTCATAAAATAACTATTCCAAATATCAACTGATGTTCTGGGGTTGTTATTTCATTTTATTGATGAATCTTGCAAATTAATACATGCAGCGACAAGCGTAAGGGCGACGCCTGAGCGTACCAGTGATTGGGAGGTTGCGGGTTACTACTCAACCCGGAAAGATCCCAGACATTCACTTTGATTAACCTCATTGAATTTGTGGCGCATCACGGAGTTGTATATTAGGGCTACTGCTCTAATCAGTGATTTGCCTGATCACTTCTGGGCAAACTCTGGAGCAGGCTCAGCTAAAGTCATTAATATTTCCTTCCCATCACTCTCTCCCAATCCGTCCTGGGAAGACATGGGAAAATTCGTCCCATCCTAACCCGTTCCATTATCTGACTTAAGTAGTGGGAGTAGCCTTGCGTACCCCGCAATTGCACGGGACTGACGCTAGGATAAAGAAATATTAATGTTACTTCCAAAATATAAGTTTGGAATAATAACGTAGTTTTCCCCGAATTCACAATGATTTGCAGAAGGAAAACGGGAAAAAGTATGAAGAATATGAGATTGTGTGCAACTAAAATAATAAAAGTATATCGTGAGTCATTAATATTTTTTCTTGAGAATTGTATTAAAATATCTGGAGCTGTAAAATCGCAAGGTGCTAAGAACCAGAAGAAGTCTGGCATAGATAGATGGCAGAAGTAAAAAATATTTTATGCTAAAAGATGCGGTTGATTTTGAGAGGGGATTGATTACTGAGACAATAGGACTTCCTGAGTTTACTGATTTGCGCCGATTTAGTTTTTTGGTTGCCGTGAATACCTTCGTTCTTCATTTTTAAACTGACAAAAATTCGTGAGCTTCAAGTTACAATAAATTTCAATTTAGCCTAAATTCAATTTCTTTTCCCAGTACGTTTGATACTATGGTCTTTTATACAAACATTTTCAACAATCGTTGTGCTGTTTCAAACTGACACCTATAAAAGTATTTAATCATTCTTTGACACAGAAATTCGTATTCAAATAATCATTATTTTGTTTTTATATAGCTTCTGAGCATTGTTTAGCATATCTAATGAAAACAAATTCACAATGTACCAAGTAGAGGCCTATTAACAATATAAAAACAAATTTCAAAATAAAAAAATATTTTATCACCATTGAATAAAGACTCGTTTTTATTTTTTAAACTTGTTACAAAGTTCACATACGCTAATAAATAGGTAATATATTTAATCAGAATGTTACGTAATTCAAGATTTGTAATGTATCGAAGATGATTTTTTTATACTCACTTTGTATAATGCCGTCAGTTGTTGGCTGTAACCAGTTGCTTAATGATAATCATCACGATACATTATGATACAGGTTCTTGACCAATCACAGAAGTTTACAAACCACGTATTGACCATTAATCGTTGAGAATCGTTCTAGTAAATGTTTCGTTCGTTTGTGTATACTAAAATTGCATTTGATATTATATTATACTTGTCAGTTTTAATTTATTTTATTAGTAGTATTTCTTCGAGGAATATTTTTTTAAATACATTAGTAATTTCCTTTTGATCCTATTTGACTAGCGCAGAACTCCCTCGCTGGCGGACTGGTCATCACTGCCACCTGCGGCAGCATGCGAGGGTAGGGTAAGGTGGCCTTGACTGAATCCTAGAAGTCAAGCCTAGAATCAACTGCCACGAAACGATTCAATGTAAACGTTTAACTTATAAAAGTCGTAGATTAAGTACCGTATGAACCTCGATGTAATGAGTATTAATACACTCGCGTGAAGTTTCGATACTCGTTCGTACCTGGCTCGTATCGTAATATCACACCCGTTTACTAATACCCATCATTACATCATCGTTTCAAAATGTACTAATGTAGGTACGAAATCATGCAAACTCCTGAGCGGGCTTCAAATGAGCCTTTTGAAGATTCGTCTCTGCGTCCAGTAAATTTGCAATAGAATACTTGGATGGGAAGCCATTTCAAATGGAGTAATTCACTGCCAGGTAAGTCGAAGAATTGTCATTAATGACCAGAGAAATTGTCATTAATGACCCGCAACCTTTCAGATGTAGATTCTCAATTAATCAGGATTATTGAAATGTAATATGAAATGAATACTTATTTACGGACAATGTCATGCCGAAGGTCCCATGCTATTCCATCATAACATCAACTAATTCTTGAGGCTCCAGGGCACCTTAAGCTAACAGCGCCAGATCGTTAACAAATGCTAACACACACACACTCTCTCCTTTCCAATAGCGAGTTCACTGATTCCTTTCCCTCAAGAGACACTCCATAAGCACATTATTAAGTATTGGATGACTTTCAAGGTGTGCTTAATCACGGTGCAAACCTCATCTGAGTCCTTGCCAAATTAGTTAAGGCAATTAGAGATCCTTTTCTTGAGTACTCATCTTAACCGCCTCGTAAGGAACTGTGAAACTCTTTTAATATAATATCTATCACTGCTGACACCACCCCTGCATTTTTCATGTTATTGACTGTTTTGTGAAGAATTCAGACATAAGCAAAACAGATAGGTTTGGGGATAAACCCCTTTTGCCGTGGATTGAACTTCACGAATGAAATGAGTTTGCCCATTAGACACCAAACGTTTGCTCAACAGAACCGATCGTGAAGAGTTGATAGTTAGAAGCTTGTTATCCATAAACTCTTTTGGGATAAGAATGGAGCATTACATAGGCATACAAAAAGAACGTTGTCAGAACCAAAGACTTTACACATGTTTCTCTACGCATTTTCACGCGCCGAATTCGAGTTTGATGCCCGTATTGCGCCACCACCCTCCAATGTTTTTGTAAATCCCGAAGAAAAACAGTGAAATTATTGGGGTTTTTTTCGGGGATTGTTGTCAGACCCAAAGACTTGAAGGTATGTGGCGAACTTTGCTCTTATCTGGCCCTGGAGTTGTGGCATTTATCATTCCAGCCAGGCAATATAATTTCAGCGACTTGCTCCGCATTTAGAAATGGTGTTACGGTCTACTTCGGGTGTCCTTTAATCACCCTCTCTTGATTTGGAAAGCCGAGTTGGAGTGTAATACCCACGTGGTTTCGTACATGACGTTAATCAAGGCCCTGAGATCTGTTCCTTTAGATCGACGCTAGTACAGTCAATTTCCGTTCTTCACTTCGTTAATAGTATATCTTAAAACGGTTCGTTAATGGTCTATCTTAAAACGGTTCTGGGCCAAAGAATAAGATCAGCGCTTCCTAGTGCGTTTGCCATCACGTCTACGGAGCCTGTTACAACTGGTAGCGGTGGGTAAAAGAGGAGTATGACAATGAATTGTTTGAAGATACCGAATTATTCAAATTGGTGGCCAAAGTCACCTCCCCATTTCTAGGCACATCGACTTGCCACGAAGGGAATCCTAGTCATGAACATTCTATGACAGCGTCGTCAATTATAGTGGTCTGATGTTCATGTACCGGGAGAGGTGACTCAGTGCATCAACTGATGTCACTGCAGTGCCTCTGACCGGAAGGTCCTAGGTTCGAGTCCCGATGGCGGCAGGATTTTCAGCACTAGCTTGCCAGCTAGTACGAATTCAGATGCTGTCTGGAAGAGAATTCTAGCAGCTAGCTGCTCTGATTGGTAATTTTCCGTGGTTTCTCCGATTAACACTAGGCGAATGTCGGAACAGTACCTTAACAAACGGGCTAAGGACCGCGCACGATCTTTCCTTCCTCTTCCTTATCCTATCCTCACCCCTTACACTAGCATGCTCTACATTACCGCACTTGCCGGTAGACCGGTCGGGGACTTAGAGCTTGTCCCGGCTGGGGCGATGCCCAGCTGATGGGAGATACCTGGTTGAAGAAAACCCCGCGAGTGGACGTTACGTCGGCGCCGGATGTCCCATCCATCAGGGAAAGATCACCGCCACCTCCAATGAAAAACATACACTACAATTACGGGACTAATGACCTCAGAAGTTGACGCGCCCGGAATCACTAATAATAAATCAATCAATCTCGATGTTCACGTTTCGCGCCAGTAGGCGGCTTCATCCGTAGTGCCCACTGCCAGTCATTTCAAAGAGCTTCGCTGGGTTGGGTTCAAATTCTGATCCCCTTTCCCCCGTGACGTGAGACCCCAATGTGTTTTTTTAGGGTGAGGGGGTACTGATTTCCTTTCCTTGTATAGGAGCTGGGGACTCATCATTCGCTCTTCTCGATTGGCTGCACCTCCTATTCCCGGGAGAATACCAGGGGCCTCCACGAATTGACTTAGAACTTGTCTGGCATGCAAGGGCAAACCCATTACATGCGGCTATTACGACGATGCGGTTGCGATTCCATCACAGGAGGGATTATCGATACTTAGTGGAGTGTGGCCGAAGAGCACGTCGAATAGCCTGAGCCTCGCCACTAATAAAGATAATTTTTATTATTATTATTATTATTATTATTATTATTATTATTATTATTATTATTATTATTATTATTATTATGTGTATTGCCTACCCTAGCGAAACCTTGGGTAACATACAACACAACAAGAAGAAGTAATTTACTAAATGCGGGAAAAAGATTTACCCACATTTTCAATATAATTTCGAAAAAAAACTGTTTTCATCCAAGAACTACATTATCTTCCGTATAGCGTAAGTAGAATGCGTGAAAGAAAAACTATAGAGGAATAAAATGGCACAGACTTTCTCATACTGGTTAGTTTCCCTAATCTCCCTAGTCAGGGCTAGCGTTTCGGTTTTGCCCAGCTGCCCTCTACTGGAAACCTAGGACATTTTTTTCTCGTATTCTAATTACTTTCGATCATCTAAGGGTTCAAATAAAATAAGATTTTAAGAATATCGTAAAAGATAAAAAAAGTGTGATTTTTAAAATGTTAAAAGACTACATAAAATTACGTACATGTCACAACCTTTCGTGAATTAAACACTCCCCGTCCAGAAAATAAAGAGGAAAAACTTCGAGCCGTGTTTATGAAAATGTCATTTGAGCGTTTGTGAAAATGATCAATTTTGAGCGCAGCAAAAACAGAAGTGTTCAGATCAGTTTTAGGTTTTTTTTTGTTTTGTTTTTGTTTTTGTTTTTTGTTTTTTCAGAAATAAAAAATGCTAAACTTTTTTATTTCTCGTTATTTTTTTTTCTTTCTGAACAAATATATTTCTCACTTTTATAAATAATAAACAATTAAAATATTTTAATAGTGTGTCTATTCTTCAGCAATGCAAAGTTTGGTCTAGAAAGCATTTTCTCAAACCAACTTTTGAGTGCTTATTGCGGCTCAGCCTTCAGAATATCCAAGGGTTTATTAGATAGAATATGCTTAAAATTGTCTTAAGAGCTTATTTTCCAATTTTCGGAGTTTCGTCCCCTGGACACCCTATAAGTTTGTAGAGATGTCATTTTTTTTTTACTTAACGTAATATTACAAAAACAAAGACTTATTGGAAACAGTACATTTGATTTCTGAAGAGCGCAACTATTTCGGTAGTACGCCCCGGATTCGACCTTCCGAAAAGAAAGGGTGACAGAGTGATACTGAAGGGAACTGCAACACAATTTGTAGATGCGGCGCAGGTCCCTAAAATTAGAAATCTCCTAACTGGGATGAAAGATCCCAAAGCTTTAGGGTCAAATAAAGTCAAAGTTAGCATCATATTTTGAGGGACAAAAAACTTGGTGTCCGCTGGGTGGAAAGTTAATTGAACCATCCTAATTCCAAAAGAGGGTAATGACACCGTTTCTATCATTCCATCACGATTGGTTCTCTGCGGTGCAGAACCTTGGGACCTTATGGCAAAAAATTACAATTTGTGTAAAGAAACGCATTATTGATAACTGACATGCGTAAGTTTCTCCGCGGTGCTTTTGGTAATGAAGAACCGACCAACTACACTGTATACACTACTGTACGATAGCTACAGTACGAATACCTATTTTTCACTCTTAAACTTCTGACTCAATTATAAATTGGGCATTAACTGTTTGTAAATAAGAACAAACATATAAATAAATAAAAATCATATGCCAAGAGATCAGAGATATCCCAGCAAATCAACACGAGTTGTAGGTGTAGAGTGTAGGCTATGCATAAAGAAATACATAATAAGGAAATATTGTATGGTTGACTGATAAAAACGTGATTAGAGCTGCTTATAGAGAACAACTGAAGATTATATCTAAATATCGATAGTCTAAAAGGCCCTAACATATCCGCATTATAGCCATTTCGGGTAGCGCCGCTTGATATTACGCCCTCTTTGACCAAAAAGACCTGGTGCCATTTGAGTGAGGGGTACTCGCCTCCACACGGCCAAATGCGCATCGGCCGGCCCCTTTCCACCATACTCTTGGCGCTGTACACAACGGCCCTGCCGAGGTGCACCTCCGACCACAGAGACACCATCCACAGTGCCCTTCCACATTCCCCAGTGAAGAAACCCTTCCAGGCGGTTCTATAGTAGGTCGACAGTGAAGTGCGACGTAGGGTGTCTTAGGGGAACAAATAGTGTTGTGATTGCATGCCAAGCCCTACAAAAGCCAATGGCAAGTCGAGCTGGCTGACTTGTAAAGACCTCGCAAATAGTGAAAGTAATGAGAGTAATGAGCATAATAGGTTAGAATTAAGCATAGAAATAGGAATAAGTGTAAGTTAGATTTTCAGCACTCCGCCCTAGTACATATGTACCCAATGTAAAGAAATAAATTAAATAAATACAGGGTTTTTTTTCAATTTGAAAAATATCCTATGTATGGATTATGCGCTAATAGCTCACGGACGGACAGACGGGCGGACGTTTTGAAAAAACTTTTTAGGTATCAGGGACTCCCAAAACGTGTATTTCTGTTGAAATCTCGAAATATATTTTCCGTAGCATCACATAACTTTCTTTACACTACGTATATTTACTTATTACTATTCTTTACTCTCCGTATGCACACGAGAAAGTAAAAATTGAACGTACAGTTAAAAAATCGAATATTATCTTGAAATGGAGAAATGTTCTACAATAAACCTACAAATCCGCATATTATCGATACGATGCAAAGGGAACCTTTTCTGAATTTGATTCAGGCGAAGCTAACACAAATCGGATTATCATGTTTTCGAAACACAGAGATACTGCACTTTTATGTTCATCTCAATATGTTTTCACTTAAGGTTCATTCACGATGGATGCCGCTCAGTTGATGCTAGTGGTTTTAACCGTATCATTCTTTACAATGCATGGTATTGTTCAAAAATATGTATTTATTTTATTTTTTGTGTTAATGGCTCGAAAATCGCACTCTTATTTTATAAACAGTTCAAAGTCGAAGCTCAACAAATGTACACATACCCCAATCAATGACGGTGAAGATACACTTCAATTTTCTTTAGTCTTCAATAGTAAAATTTCATACTACTAAGAGGGGTTGTTGTCTGTGCTAAATGTAACTCAGAACTATGGAAAAGTAAAAAAGCATGTTCGTAAAAGTACAAATCATTTGGGATTAATTCTCACTTCAATGTTTATAAACGTATAAGACTTTTATGTTCTTGGGCTCTCTAATTACTAAACACAAATAATGGAACAATGTATGTCAGACATCAAATCGAAAATGTTGTGGGTACACCAACTTTTGATGAATTTTGTTCAACGCTAACACTATCTGATGACTTCTTAAAGAAAGACCACGTCTGGCAAATCTGCTGTTAGGTGTCACTATGGTGTACGAAGAGAAAAACAAAAAACAGATCTTAAGAGAAGCAATTTAAAAACGTGTTCAAACACAGTCTGAAAATATTTTAGCAATGTAAATCACACATTTCAATATCTCTCTAGCCTTCTTATTCATCCCGCTAGCTGACAAATGTACATTTAAAATCATTAAAAAACTTCACAAATGAAATGTTGCAGCTTATGTACATTCGTTAGGGCATTTATTTGGACTGGCATTCAGTAGCGTTTGAAAACTAGATACAAATATTAGTTTTGAGAATTTATATTCGCGATACGTTCCTCCATTCTATTGACAAATCTGAAATGTCTTGTTGCAGAATAATTATTCAAGAACCAATAGAAAAACCAGTACCACAGATCGGGTTCCTCGGGCTCAAAGTCACCGCATTGAAGCATTCATCTTGAACATGTTCTGCATTCAAATTTTGTTTTCATAAATATATTGTTAGTTTTCGTGTGTCACCGATATACTACAAGAATTCCTTATTTCGTTGAATTTTTATGTAAAAACAGATTTTTATTAATTTATTATTATATAGAATTTATTGAAAGGTGAATTTATTATTTAAAACTAGTTAACGCGCAGATTTTTTAGTGTGGAGTGCCGATGAAGCAATTTCGTGATTTTGCATACGCTACGAAAATAAATTTGAAACCTGGATTGCATCAGTAGCAAAACCACAAAAATGGGTGAATTTTGGTCAACACACGGTGACAAACTTAAATTAATATGGTTAAAAGTTATCCGTAACCGAAATAATATGACAAAATTGAACATTGCAGCTATGATCGAAGTGACATTACTTTAGAGCGAATTAGCAGGGAAAAAGAATTGGTTCGCCGAGTTTAGTAAACAATAGAGCTTTTGGCTGCTAGTGCATGGTGTCTTTCTTTCGTATTTATCGTAAATATTGCAAGTATTCATCGTAATCTCATGTGTAGAGTATTATTTATCATCGTAAAATATACTTTTGAATTTGCTAATATTTAAATAATTGTTGGAAATTAAATATAAAACAATTTATTATATGCTCACAAGAGAGCCTGAAGATGAGACTAATGAGGATTAAGAAACGAAATATAGGTTAAATTCTAATTAAGAGAGTGTTCTAAGAAATTAGAAAATTTGATTAAAAGCATTAAAGAATGATTATATTTTATTATAACGTCACTACATTGAATTGAATTGGAAATTCAATTAAATGCAATCGAATTTTCGAGTTTTTATATCAACATTTATCCTACAATTTTACAAAAATGGATAACCTGAAGAGAAAAATAATGTACCATTTTCCACATAGATGTTGCGCATGGCTAGGATGTTATAGTATCTGATGAGGAAATCCTTCCTAGTGCCATCTATTAATCTCAATATTTATTAACTTCCTGCCAAACTTTCTGTCCAGTTAAAACTACAGCCCACTAAATATTGAAAATAATTCACCTTTATAATTAGCAGTGAAATATGCAATATTACAGTAAAATCTGTCTGAAACGAAACCTGTACAAGCCGTAAAACCTGCCTTCATCGGAAACTTTCTCCAGCCCGTGAAGTTAAGTGACATTTTACACAGTATAAAACGGAACTTGTTCATCGCAGAAACGGTTTCTCATGTCTTGCAGCGAAAAAAACTTATAAAACGGAATTTCTGTGAATTTAATGCAATTGGCAGAGTACTGTGCCTTGTGGAATGCATCTGTAAGTCCGTTTTAATTTCTTTGTCTCGGTGATGCGTTTCAGTCGTGGCAGCCGCACAGTGAAGGAAAGGGACTTCAGCTGTCAGCGTAACCTTGGGGTAGTTTTCTCTCAAGGCGTAGATCATAGAAGAATTTCCTCCCTTCCGGCTCTCTGAGCGTGGGAAGGTGTACGGACATGGCTTCTATTTACGCATCTTCCGACCCAGCTTTGAGAATCGTAACCGCTCGGCCAATGCCGAATTGGTCAAGGCAATGCGAGGGTATCAGAAAGGCACAGTACTCTTGGCTGTGACGCATTGTGCGTTGAGTCAGCGAGACGTTCTGCTGCAGTCGCTAGGTAGTGAAGTGTTTACTTTCTCGGTACCACTTACGCAGTAGAGAAAGTTATGTAATGTTGCACAAAAACGGCGATTTTTTTACAGAAAAACGCTTATTACAGAGCACTGGCAATGAAAAAGTGGATAAAACCAGATGCTAAATTTAGAAGAAAAAAAGTATTTAACACGTGGTGTAGCTAGAATCAAATGTTTTGTGGGTCCATGATACCGAAAAATCCAATGACGGTAAAACGTCTGTCCGTGAGTGAAGAAAGTTAGCGGCTAAACCGATCAGTTGTTTTTTTCCAAAATTGATATTCTCCAATCGATAAGGTTTACGTCGCAGCCCACTGAATTTAAAATCGATATTTTAATTTGGGGGAACTTTACATGAAACCCCGAGACATTTTCCAAATTTCAAAAAAATGGCTCCATCGTTTTTAATTAAATTTTGTTTTTGGATAGCGTGGGGGCGTTTAAAAGAATGGTGCATGTCACATTTTCGCTTAAAACTCTGATTTTTCGAAAATTGCAAAATTTTAAAATTTTTCGGCGGTTTCATCAACTACGATAATGAAGATAGAGATTTTCCCCTTTACAAGATCTGTTCCTTAAAGATCGGTTTTGAAGTAATCTCAAGTACAATTTTCCGAATATTTGAGTACTTTTCGCGTAATTTTGCGTGAAAGTACGATCGAGAAAGTGTGTGTTGTTTTATTTATTTATTTAGTCAAAAACTATGTGACGTACGGGGGAGAAAATCATTTGCGCACGCTTTCTTGAGTTTCAGAACCCCTTCCCAACAATTTTACTATTAATAGTTGAAAGTTGAAATTATTATTATTATTATTATTATTATTATTATTATTATTATTATACATTTAAAAAAGCTAGTGATAAACATTTCAAAAGCTAGATATTTTCGTTGCCGAATTACAGAAAGCTTATTTGTAATGGTAAATTTAGTACCTCCAGTTTTACCGTGTGTCGAACACGCGTCTTTCATCAGGACATTACTACTTCAGGACTTCCTAATAGACATGTTGAATACCTGCTATCCGGCGTTGACCTCCCTCGCAGCAAAGTGGTGCTGGACGAAAGTAAACATCCATCGAGGACGAATTTGGGTTAAGCAAAACGGTTAGCAGGCCCGTGGCGGTGGGCACTAGCGTGGAGATAAATTAAACTTCATTATCCATTAATTTGGCGGCGCGCCTGCCGCGCGTGGCTTGTATGACGCAGGGGCGCAAAGGCGACCTCACCCCCACTTGGCCCCTCTCCACCCCTCCCCCCTCTTCCTTGCCCAACCCCACGCCGGTTCCGGATATTGCATTCCCCGGACGCCGGAGCGATATTTCACCGTGCACCACGTGATTTTGGCTGCCCCTTCTCCTGGAGGGGGGGCGGTCGCGCAGCGGCCGGCGCGCTGGCTTTTCTGCTCCCCATCTCCAAGTCTCACTCCCCTCCAGTTTACCTAGTACCCCTCCAAACAAACAGTGCCGGAGCTACACAATTTTGGGTTCGGAGCAATGCTGAAACGTAGCCCCTCCCTCCGAAAAAAATTTAAAATGTGAAAGTTGTATCAGGAAACTATACGAGTTATTTTATTTCAACAAATAACAGAACTTACGTTTAAGTTAGAAACGGTTTTTGCAAATATATTTAAAAGAATAATTTTATGTAAAAATATTTAGAGATAAAATTATGCAATTTTCACTGTGAGCTTAAAACACTACGATTTTTTGATCTGGGCTGTCCGGGTGACGCCGCGTCGAAAGCTGGGGTGCCGACGTTTCGACAGACATATCGCGGTCCTCTTGAGGGCTGTACTGAGAGTACTGCAGTACAGCCCCGAAGAGGACCGCGATATGTCGGTCGAAATGGCGGCACCCCAGCCTTCGACGCAGCGTCACCCGGACAGCCCGGATCATGACTCTGGCCGCGGAAGCCTACGATACCACTACAATTTTTTGTTGTGTGTAGTTAGTTTATTAATATCACTTGTTGAGAATCACATGAAATAATAAGTATGACAGTAGAACCTATTTTAATGTTGGCGTCATTTGATTCTTTTCAGAGAGTCCTACATTTAAGTAATGACTATAATTAACTATTTAAAGTTAATTGAACTGAATTAGACTTAATTCAAAATTTTATGAAAAAAAAACAAACTATTGTACCGCAGTTTATAACGATAACGATTTTCTTGAGTTCTAATTTCTTTTTCATTTTTTTACTCTTTTTTATCTATCAGACCCATTGTCGGGCCCCTTGATTTCCGGGTCCCCAGGCGTTCGTCCCATCTGCCCATGCACACAAGCCCGGCACACATGTGATTCTAAATTCTAATGCGCGCAGAAATTGAAACAAGGCTATGCAGTCTCCGGACATGGTTTCGACCATATCCATAAACAGAAAAATGTTCGATTTGGACCCAAAAATACAAATACTTGATTGCATTAATCCACCAATTCTCATAGGGCGCATACCGACTGAATTCTCTTATTCATTGCGTCACAACTTACGACACAGTTGGAGTCATGAGAAACCAATGCTCCAAAGAAGAAGTCGCCCGCCATTAAATACATTTGATGTTTGAATTTTGAATATTGAACAGGCTTGTATTGTGACATACCAATATGTGAGACAATATGGTACAATATTTATTACAAAAAGCATAAATTATAGGGATATATAGGTGAATATGCCAGCATAGCAACGGTAAGCAAGCTGTCGTCAAGATCAACAATCTTCATGCAGTGACGATCGTGGAGACGGCTAGTTCATATTGTAAGAAATTTAGGTACGGAAGTACATCAAGTGTTGTCTGTAAAGAAACAATCGAAAAGATGGACCGAGCTTTGCAGGGTTGAAAGAGTATGATAGGCATTCATTCTGACTAATACCGTGGTGTTGAACGGATCGTGCTCCTATTAATGTTAGGAGATTTTTTTTTGGGGGGGGGGACTTGTGAGCATCTATTAGGGAGGAGATATTAGTAGAACTTTGAACTTAGATGCTATGTGTGGACAGTACAACTTAAGATATTTCAAGCGAACGAGTTAGAAGGACATTGAGGGCTTATGCGAAGTTATCAGTAACTGGACTGGAATGTTAAAAGCAGATAGTTAAATGGTCGTTGAGTATTCAGCATACGCGTGGGATGAACTTGGAATTCGTAAATTAGCGAACGAATTTTATTAACGAGACTTTATTAACTTCGGAAACAGTGATGAACGGTGATTGGAGTGTGCTTCTGCAAGAAAAGAAGAGAGAAGATGGTATCTCTGTATAGATATCTCTCACTCTGTATAGATGGCAGATTGGAAAATCATCTATTAGCAGACAATAGTGATTATTTCTATGAAACCCACCCAGGTAGCCGGACGCTAATTTATTTATAATCAGAGTTGAAGGTTGACTTGTATGATAGTATTAGCGTAATCTTTTCCTGGCGCCCATCTTAACAAATTCGGAACGGATTACGTTAGAACATCAAATAAATCATTAAAATATATTCAGTTTATTTCAGTATATTCTTGGAATGTAAATAACTGATATACTGTACATTACTATACCGATGGTATATATGGTAGGATTTGTGCAGAATGTTGTTAAAATATTTAATTTGTTATACAACGAGAGTATTTCACTAGTTTAAATATGTGAGAAATACGAGAGTGTATCACTAGTTGTACTTAAGAAGTGTGCGTGCTACGATTTCGCTTCATTTTTGCGCAGCATTTTTGTTGTTGCAGATGCAGACCACTAGTTTTGGCTTAATCATGGGCGCAAAAGTAAATTGGAAACACATAGTCTAAGAAAAACATAATATTTGAGTCGACAGACTTGCCCATACGGAATTTCAAGTTTTGAAAATGTTCGTAGGATTGTTATCATTGCTGAATTACTTGAATAAAATACGTTGAGCTTTCCGAAATTCTGTAATTGTGCGTTAACAATCATACATCACCCCATTTGGCAGTTCCACAGTTGCCGCCTCGAATAAATATAAATATAAACACGACAACACAATGACACATAAATCCCAACCTTCTTACTGTATTCACACAGAACATCATTCACCCTATTACCTTCACCTTCTATCTTCTCTCACAAATATTTCCATCTAAATTTAACACAACTTTGTCTTCTTACATGAATTATTTAATGTTTACGCACTTTCCTTTTGTTTGCTCACTGTAATCTCGGCCGATAAATTCGTATTAAGCTCCTTTTCGAGTCCATAAACTCCATGCCTTCTTGGTGCTCCGATCGAGTCCAATTTATAATTTTTATCCGACGTTCTACTATCCGATGTAGAACTACCACTTTAAAAATTAATTCTTTAAACTAATCCATTGCTTCCGATCCTCTTTCACTACCTCATCTCACACTTTTGTTATCGCCATCACCATATTTATCATTATCATCTCCATGTGATGAATAGTCAGGATCAAATAAGTTCTGGCTGAAGTGCTTAGGGAGATGTAAAACCCATGATACACGGGATCAAATAAGTTCTTGCTGAAGTGTTTAGGGAGATGTAGAACCTATGATACATAGGATCAATAAGTGGTAGGAGTCTCAATAGATCTTACTTCTCGGCATAATTTACATTCCGCTGTATCTCGGTGAAATCTAAGAACACTTCTTGGACTAACCGAACGATAATAATTAAAAATGACAACTGCAATGTATCTGAAGTGATTAGAATCGATTATTAGAAGTATAAGCTAAATCATTATTAATAGAATTAGTTATTATTAGTCATTATTATTAGAAATTAGAACAATGCCTTATTTTTTATGTACCTGCACATATTACAATTACTCTCCTAAAAAATTGACTTAAAATTTTTGCAAGATAGCTACAGAATTATTCATAAATGTATATGGATTCCTCCTCCTCTCTAATACTAGACCAGAATATGAAAATACTGAGCATCTGTCTTGTTACTTGCAAGTATTCTGCCAAATTCCTAAATATATCAGAGATGGAAATCAAATTTGCAGCATTATATTTTCGTTTCTTGAACCATTCTAGCGGCTAGTTCTCGAGGGATTAAATGTACTGGTGAATTTCAAATCCAATGCCAATTCGTCTAGGTGTACAAAGTTACATTTTATTTAACTGGAATTACTCAGTTATCTCGTAATATATGTATTTGGGGTTAGTATCAATTTTCCACTTAAAATTACTCTTTTCGAGCAAATTATGGACTGTACAAACAAGAATGCTACCAACTGTATATAAAAGTTAATTTGTCTTCTGCATGCATAAAAAGTCGACGGAATGCTCAATGGACATTTCAGTAACATTCAGGGCAGATGAAATAAAGATTATTGACTCAAATCTACGGTAATACGATATTTTCTAAATTATTCAATTTCGTGGTACTCTGACACATATTTCTTGACTTCTACAATATTTTAAGACAAAAGGAATAAGTGATAAAAACATGGCGTACACGAAAGACTAAATTAACATTTCCAAATGTATGAATAGTATGAATTTTCTTACATTTGGGACATTGAATACATAAGGATTCCCTCTGACCAAAAACAGTCATCGTTAGTACAAGTGTTCAACACCGACGCACAGCACAAATAACAAATCGGAATGATTGAGAACCATACAAGTCAAAAATCGGAATGATTGTGGCCAGAACGCTTGACAAAGCGTTAGCAGATCCGCTCAGAAATTCTTCGCTAACTCATAGCCACTAATAGTTTTCGAAACTAAGACAGTGTCCTTGACAGGCAACTACGATCTGCTTGTAACCTGAACAATACAGTTCGACGATTTTCAAGGAGGTACTTCCGTTCTCGTAATCAGTTCCAACAAAACACGTTTCGATCAGTGATGTACAACTTCATCTTGTACAGCACCCCTGTTCTGCTTGTAATCTAATCAAGCTCTGAGCATATTTGGGCACTGTGAGTTTCAAACTTGACTATTTTCAAACATTTTGCGGTACATTCATTCAAATAGATTCAACAAACATTTTTGTTGCACTTATTCGGCAGTCGCATACTGTCAAATGACTATCAGTCTTAACAGAATTAAAGCAATTTAATCCAGAATCACAAAGTTCAATCAAAACAATTCGGCGTGATTTATAACTTGTTTATACTAGCTCGAGAACTTTAAAAAAGACTTGGATAGGTATTACCTCAGGCGTTGCAAAGCTGCTTTACAGTACTCCAGAGTGAAGCAGTAGTTTCCTCTGTAGGTTCGCGACTCCGAAAGAAATTCGGTGTCATTTCCATGATTGAATTAGCGTGTCAAATTATGTGCTAAGATGTCACAATGTCATAAGTAACTTTTTAGAAAATTTTCATGTCAGCAATTTTAAGCATCAAGATGTCATGAAAAATTACTCTGTGGCTTTCGTCGTATTTCCATTTGCCACCATTCCTTTTTAATTAACTACAAGATTAACCAAGAAGGAGGAAATCCTTCGAAACAATAACGAACAAGAGTGAATTATGTCATTTTGTGTCTCATATCATGACAATATGACATATCATTTTGTCATCTAAGCACAGAATTGTAGATGTCGTATTTCCTGTCCTCACATCATCCATCTCTTTAAGAGTTCAAACCATAGGGGGTGAAGATGAGATTGGGAGACTGGCAACACACTGCCAGGCCACTTGGAGCGCTAGTTGAAGGAACATCAAGCAATGATTGGCTAGTGGTTTTCGCTTGTTTTTGTACGTCATATCCAGCTTGCACGCGATTTCCACATGGCGAAGGAGTGAACCTTATTGCCGTTGGTTACGTTCATGCTGTCCTTTAATGTTCTGTGCGTTCATCTGTGTGGCTTGTGTGTTTCGCGTTTTATGTGTGGCTTGTGTCTTTTCGCACAAGTTATTTTGTTTTAGCGATCGCACTCCATGACGTTTTTTTTCTGCAGGAACAAACTTTTTGAAAGCAAGTGCACGTGCAGCTTATGATGTACAGAAGTCCTTAGGTGCTGCTTCTTTAGTAGTGCGATCAGGCAGAAGTCGTATTTCGAGGTTTTCCAGGCCCATTGCAGGGATTTCACTGGGTGGGTTTTTCACACTTGCCTCCACAAATATGTCCGCATAATGCTAAACGGCTGCTTCTGTAAGAGGCAAGGTGTAATCATGTCTCTCTTAGAAATTTTCCAAAGATCTGGTAACGAAACGCATTTAATCGGTTTTGTTTCATCTTCATTAGCTTTCTGTCCATAGAGTTCTCTAATTAATGAAGCGCTAAAAATTAAAATTTGCAAATTTTGAAGTCACAAAAATTACACTTAATTACCAATATATTTTAAAATATGTCCATGGCCTGTTTTAAACCACTGATTTTTTTATATAATTTAATTTTACAAAATATCTCTATCATCTAAATTGTACTTATTTTTGCAATTTTCAAAAATGCAGAGTTCGTCAAAAATGAAACCAGCAGTAAGTACTGTCTTTGCCGTTTCTTTTTCTACACAGGAGAAATAAAACTTGAAAGAAAAATATTGGTTCTTGAGATAATCGTTGTTAAAAAAGATGCTTGTTTTAAGCAAAAACGACTTATGTTTTCAAAAAATCGAACATGACTTTATTTGAAGATGTTTTTGCTGAACAGATTTAATTAAGAAACTAGGTGATAAGACAGCACGTACTTTCTCACCTTTAGAAATACTATTTATACTATTAAACCTGTAATACTATTTATACCACAATTTCTCTCCGAATTAACACATCTGTCATCATTTTTTGAAAAACTCATTACAAATCGTTCAACATTTGAAGCAAAAACTAAATATTTTCAAGCAAATAAAAACACAAATTGGACAATTATAACTGCTTTTCATACATCGTGCCCCAACAATAAGACGTAATTCATAGACATTAGCTCCCGAGTCCTTGTTGCCGAGCCATTGTTGCATTCCAATATGATATTTCTGAAAATCGGTTGAACGATTTAGCCTCTAAAATTGTTCATAGACGGACAGAAGACAGGCGTACTACCGGACGTTTTGCCGTCAATCAATTTTTCGGTATCAAGGACCCACAAAACATGGATTCTGGCTACACCACTTGTTAGAGGAATTCACGCAGCATTGCGTAGCTTTCTATCTACCGCTTACGCTGTAGAGAGAAAGTAAACAATTTTATATTCACTATTATCCTTCTAAGAAAACGCAAAAAAAAAAATTTAACTTTTGTGATTTTCCTAAGTTCAGGGAGTTCAAGGAAAATTCTATCAATGCCCTTTAATAGTATTTTCCTCTCTCCGCAAAAAACAATTTGGAATTATTTTTGAGAAAATATTGAGAATGTTGAGAGAGGTTGCATGTAAAGTGCACGCAAAAATTAAAATATCCGTCTCAAATTCCAAGGGCCGCGACATCAGCCATCCGTTTACAGACGGACGGATAGATGTTTGGCCATCAATCGATTTTTCGGACAGGACCCACCAAAGACCAATTCCGACAACACAACATATTGGAGGAAGTAATTTACTACATGTAGAAACTAGAATTATCCACTTTTCTTTACCAGGACCCGGCTGTAAAGAGTTTTTCTGTCAAGAAATTGTCTATCCGTCGTTTTACCCTCAGCATTACAATACTCTCTGTATATTGCGTAAGCAATTGGCGAGCAAGTAACAATTTGAAGCAACTTTCAAGAAAATTTTGAAAATATCCCCAGGGCTTCATTTGACATTACCTCGAAAATTCAAAGAATCCGTTTCAGATTCGCAATGAGTCGAGTGAAATTATTCGAGTAAAATGATTTTCGAAAAAATTCTGACAAGGTTTTGACGCTAGTGTTGTTCACAGGCTATCGGACAGACTGATAGACAAACTTTTTTTAAATCAGCTTTTCGGTATCAGCACTATAGGTGAGTACTGAATAAAATAAGTATTAAAGAAAGTAATTTACAACAAAAAGGAAAGCACGAAAATGAATATCAGACAAAGAAAACACTTTTTTGACGGTATCAAGACCCAAATCCAGTTTTCTGGTAAAAACGGCACTTTTCGCTGCATTACCTGTATACTAAGTACATAACTTCTTACATATATTCGAGAAACGTATACGAGAAAGTAAAAGAAACTGTGTCCGAGAAGTTTTGCGAACTCGGGTGTCATTACGGCCTCGAGGTATGAAAACGAAACAACCGAGCAAGCAGAAGGAAACCACGCAGTTAAGAGAGCTTGACAAACCAAAAATCACCACCGTAAGTATTTTATGAAAATGTTCAAAAGATATAACAGTTGTCACGAAACACAAGTGACAAAAATAACAAAACGAAACAACATAAAAACCAATGGGAAATACACGAACCCAGAGACAGTGCACTATCTGTAGCTGCCAGGATGAATGCTGGCTGGAGAGGAATATTGATGGTTGCCTGTGGCGACATTCCGAAAGCGAACGTAATTCCCGAAAATCTCGATGGTAGTGTAACTCTCTCACGTGAACGTACAAATATGAATGAAGTAAAAAAGAGTTATTTCTCATTGAAAAGAGGGAAGGCGCCCCGTATATTTTCTGTCAGCTGATTGCTTTCCGTAAACATACTGTGATTGCAATCGTAAGCTTCGGCGGCCAGTCATGTGAAGGCTCTGCGCTGTCCAGGTGTCGCCGCGTCGTGATGCAGACGTTTCCAGACCTGAAGCTATCCAGACCTGAAGAAGGCCATGGTATGATGGTCGAAACGTCGGCATCCCGGCCCTCGACGCGGCGTCACCAGAACAGCCTAGAGCAGGCTCGTCAAACTGCGCCCGCACGAGCTACGTGCCCGCCTGGGAAGTCCGGCGCTCCTACGAGCACACACAACTTCCCCTGACTCCGCTTCCATTTCCACCCCACCCCCACATCCACAAAGGAGCGTGCACGCGCAAGCTGAAGTGGCTCGCGGATTGGAATGTGGCTTCATACGAAAATGTTTGCCAGATTTTTTTCTATCAAACAACCGAGATTTAAACTATATTTATGTTCTTTACTATTTATTGGCATTTAATGTTTACTTTGTTTTTAAATTCTGCATTTTATAAACATTTTTACCAAGGGGCAGGAATAATTTTGAATGACCATCTTTCCGTGTTTTCGTTTTCCTATGTGTTTTTAAATCATTCAATTTTTTGTACTTACCTTTGTCTATTAAATCTCCTAACTGAACGTTAATGCTATTATATCACTATTAAGTAAACAGATTATAAATCACGATTTTTATTCAAAATGTTTAATTTTACCCTCAATTGAGAATTTGAAATCTAATGTATTATTTCATTTTAAAGGATTATTTTTTTGCTTTAAAGAGAAAATGGGAAATAAAACTGCAAAATTTGTGGCAATAACTGTCAACTAACTTCTCCAAAGACTGTCATGACGCAAGGTATCTAGTAACGTACCGCACTCGGGACAATTTATAGAATCCCTACACTAAAATCTCGCGCCAATTTCTCGGGAAGCAGTGCGCGCGAGCTCTAGTAAGCTTGCTTTACCTTGTCCGCGACCTTGGCATGCCAGGCCTAGTCATCATCCTGCACATTGTAGCAATATCACTGGAACAAATTTAGCCTTCAGTACGGCGCGATAATGTCATCAATCTTGTTGTTTACAGAAATTAAAGTAACACATTCATAGCTCTTCACAAAGGGAGGGGAAAGGCTTTACCGCAACCGTAGTGCCTCAGCCCTCCCTATTGTGGCGACCCTCAAACCAAGTGAGAGTGAAAGTGTCTAGTTTGGCGGACGTTTTGGCGTTCTTCGCCAAATGTTTCTTAAACAAGGTATGTTGAACTCGTATCAGGTTCGCAATTGAACATTGCGATTCATAATAAATTTTTTGAATACCAGCATTATAAATGTTGCGAATAAAAGATAATTAAATTTCACGAAAACTAAAAATATTACGAACAATACCTTTACAGCATATTACTTGCCTCATGATTCTGTAGTGTTGAGCTAAAACAGCACTTCGATGTCTTTAACCGTTCAGAAGATATGAGAGTGCCTCACAAATGTTAGGACACCCATTTATTGTAACAAGTAGTGCTACATTTTTTTATTTATTTTCTTTTGGATAGAAAAATACAAAGATTAGTGTTAATACTCTCTACAGCTGTTATAGTTGCTTATATCTACTTACAATTAACTTACAATAATCTTACAAATAATCTTAACATACAAGTTACATTACTATTAGGGTGGTATAGAACAATTTTTCTAAGGATAAGCCAAAGTGACAGTTCGCAAAAACAAGTGAACATCACATGTAATTCAGAGAAGTATCCCTCCGCCGCGACAGATGTTCAGCTATGCTCCTTCGTTAAGTGCTAATGGCTCCAGTAAAAACATCCCTTTGCATAAGTCTAAGAGTTTCAATGAGGTATATGCACGTACGCGAGTCTGGGAAATATTTAAATTTAATTTCGTATGTAGAAAATCTCTGAACATGCTCTCACAATCAGTAAAAGAAAACTGTCACGAATGTAAATAGAAAGCTCTCAATCGCAATTGAAATGATTGAAGGCGTTGTTATTGTCAACAATAATATTTATTTCAATAATAACAGCTTTCGATGGCCTAGCCATCATCATCAGTTTTCTGATACAAGAAAAATATAAAATTAGAATTAAAATAGTTACCTAATTTAAAAAACATCTTAAGAAATAAAAGGCGAAGAATTAAAGAAAAGAAAGAATGGGGCGGAGAGTTAGATGTTTATAATATATCAATCGCAGCTCTCCATCGCAAATCTCAATCGCAGCTCGCCATACAACAGCACAAAGTCCGGAAGCACGTGCATCGGTACGCATGTCGCATTCAAGTATCGATTTTAAAATAAACATAATATTTATCACACAAAAAGGAAATGCAATGTAATACATGAAGAAAAAAGGATTTTTTACAGAAGAGCACTTAACACTGCACTTCCTAATTTCAACTATTTCTCGTGACGCACTATATTTTTGTCGGACGAGGACATCACAAAAGGAAGAGTCGAAGCCATTTACAAGTTAGCCAACTGCAAACGAACGAATGCGGGAAGGGAGTCTAATGGGCTCCAGGGCACGACGACCACAGAACTTTCAGTTATGTTGCCAGCACTAGCTGTCACTTTGACTCATCCTTAGGAAAATAGTTCTATAGAGATATCTTTGTACAATATCTCTACTTTGGGTCAAGATCTGAGAATTTATTTAGGAATGTATGGAAAGGGAATTTATTCTTAATGTGGATTCTGTTAGTTGGGTTATGGCAGAGTCTTAGCAAAGCTAGTTGGGTATATTTGGTCTGTTTTGGAAGAAGTGGGTGAAAAAAAAAATGTGGTTGGTTATCGGTTTTATTGGAATTCTTTATGGAGTGTGCTTTGGAGACGTACCACGAGGCATTCGTAATGGTCGCAGAAACTGATTTTGGATTACTTGGAATTTGTTTGGTGTTTGTTTGGCTGCGCTGATCCAAACTGGGCATGCATATAATAATAGTGGACGTATGATAATTTTGTATAGCACTAAGGCAGTATTGTAGGGTAATTTAGCTGATCTATTTATTATTGCTTTTAGTTGGTGTAATTCAATTTTTGCTTGTATAACTTCATCCTTAGGAATACAATCGATGTGATTTTTCCAATTGAGGCGAGTGTCTAAGAAAAGGCCTAGATATTTTATAGGTTTGTTACGTGGATGGCATTGTACAGATTCTTGATGTATAGAATGATTTTCCTAAGGATGAGCCAAAGTGACAGTTCGCGAAAACAAGTGAACAACACATGTATTTCAGAGAAGTATCCCTCCGCCGCGACAGCTGTTCAGCCCCTTCATAAATGTTTGGTTATGGCTCCTGAGAAGACATCACTATCCAGAAGTCTAAGAGTTTCGCTGGTGTATTTGCACGTACGCAAGTACGGGAAATAATTAAATTTAATTACATATGTGGAAAATCTCTTAACATGCTCTCACAACCAGTAAAAGATAACGGCTACGAATGGAAATAGAAAGCTCTCAATCACAGCTCACAACACAACAGCACAAAGGCCGGAACCACGTGCATCGGTACGCATCTCGCATTCAAGACTCGGTTTTAAAATAAACATAATATTTATGACACAAAAAGTAAATTCAATGAAATATATAAAGGAAAAAATAATTTTTACAGAAGAGCACATAACACTGCACTCCCTAATATCAATTATTTCTCACGGAGCACTATATTTTTGTCGGACGAGGACATCACGAAAGGAAGCGTCGAAGCCATTTACAAGTTAGCCAACTGCAAACGAACAAATGCAGGAAGGGAGTCCTTTGGGATCGAAGGCACGACGACCACCTTAATAACGATAACCACGATAACCTTCAGTTATGTTGCCAGCATTAGCTGTCACTTTGGCTCATCCTTAGGAAAATCGCTCTATAGTTTGTAAGGGGGTAGTGCTACATAATGACATAGTCTTTCTTCGTTTAATTAGTTTCCTATTGTCTTTCGATATGCCTAGCTTTTGGGCTATGTATCGTCCTTTCAGAGGTTCTATTTATCGGCACCTATAAGAATTTCTTTTCACTTTTTCCCTAGTACAATTGATATTCCCTTCATATAAATGAAATATGACTTTAAGAATATTACACAATAAAAGTTTGTTCTATGTAGAAATTTGTATTTAAAAATGTGAGCCGAGAAGCAGAGTTTCAAGAAAATGTTTGAGGGTTTCTGAAACTGTGCAATTGTAAGCTCATTTTCAGAGAAAATGTTTCAGCTTTCGAGATACATCTGAAAAAAATTGAAACACTAGTAATCAGAAATCCAGTAACGTATAATAAAAATAAAACCTTATAAATATTAACGACGTAAGAATCAAAAGAACGCATCCAATTTTTTATGTCAAGTTATTTTGTGCATATAGCAAAATGTGTAAAGAAACAAATGGAGTCCAACGCTTCATGTTCAAGAAATGCCCATGCACAAAACACATTCGAATTTTCGAGAAATTTCGTACGATATTTGTAATAATAGCCAGTAATATAAATATTAACAACGTAAGAGGTATCCCAAAAAGTTACATTTGTCTGAATTTTAAAAACCAAATTTTTCAGAAAATCTTATTTTTAACATTGCCCTTGTTTCACTAAAAATTGCGCCATTACTGATATTTAAAAAAAAATATGCATGAGCTTTAAGATCTAAATGAGGAGAACAAATATTATTTTAAGAAAACTTTATTTTCGGTAATGTAGTTGTACGTGGGTGTCCAAAATAAGTCAAACTTTTTCAATTTTCAAAATATTAGTTAACAATGAAAATCAGACTTTTGTATTTGCTAGAACTTTAAAGAAACGATGAGGAACCATTATGAAAAAAATCTGAAAATCTTTCAGGGACTTCGGCCTCGAACTTCTCAAATTTAAAGATGTCTCTTCAAATTTTCGCAGGGCTTCGATTCCCGTCAGATCGATTTCGGAATACTCATTTTGGAAAAAAAAACTATGAATAGTTTAGAAGCTAGTGCTATTCAGAGGCGAGAGGGGGGGACGGACATTAAAAAAAAACATTTTTCGGTATCAAGGTACTTTCAAAACGTGTATTTCCGTTGAAATATCAAAATCAATATTCTGCAGCATTACTTAGGGGCCATCCATAAATTACGTACGGCCTTTAGGTGGGGGGGGTGAGGGGGGTCAAGCGAATCTCACCTAATCCCTCGTGGGGGAGGGGGGTCTCGGCAAATAACACGTTTTTTTTTTTACGTGAAAACCATGACGAAAAATCGTTTGCTCCCTTCCTTATTCGCCACTGCCTACCCTTTCAACCTTCGCACACCTTCATCAATATACCCTATGATCTCTATTGCCCAAGTGTACGTGGTGAACTAAAACAGAGATGCTGCAGTGCATGCGGTCTCTACTTTCCATTCTTCACAAGAGCTGTAGAGTCCCGACGTGCGATCCACTCCACCAGTACGCAAAGTGCGAACCTTACGGATCGTAACACGTCGAGCTACTGAGCTTCTGTGTGCAAGCGACAACGGTTTAGAGTGGTTGAATCACAGAGAAGTTAGGCAAGCAGATGAATTTACCGAAAATCATATAGACATGCTTTTTCCAGTAGTCACTCTTGAGACCGCACACGAGTCCCCATGGACTTATTACAATGAATTATAGCATGGTTTTATAAGTGCAATAATATTTATTGTAATTCAGTCACTATTTTCTAAATACGAGTCATAACCAGTCTTAAATAATTATAATTACGTAAATTGTTTTTTAAATAAATCCCAATGCAATCAATCACAAATTAACGCATTTACATTAAAAATACCCATTTTGAAAAATCTCACGTAAGATTAGAAGGGGAAGGGTCGAACCAAATCTCACGACATCTCATCAAGAGAGGAGGGGGAGTCGGGTCGAAAATTCGCCAAAATCCCCTCACGTATTTTATGTGTGGCCCCTTAACTTTCACTATAGTAAGTTTCTTACTCCGAATAAAAAAATGTATGTATACGATAAAGTAAAAATTCGTGTAAAGTACACTAGTACAGAAAATTCAAAACCTGGAAAATCACACAACTAGAAATCTTACTCACATAATAGAAATGAATAAACACACAGTAATTTATACAATTTGTTTTTCGTACTACATTGCAAGCTACTAGACCATTTAAATGTATGCAGCCTATTTCGTTATTTACTTAAAGCACCATAGAATTTAATTAAAAAAAGACAAGCTCAAAATACACTCCATTGGCGTATTATTTTTGTGTCCATTTGGGTTGATCCTGGGTTTAGGGTGGCGCGGTTCCTTTGGTTCCTTTTATGATTCATTATTTCTCACGATTCCTATGTTTATAGTTGCGCGGTTCACTTGAATCACTGGTTGAGTGATCGCGAATAATTTTGTTGGCATTGATTATGTTTCTGACGCCAAAGCATAAATATATACAATATTACTACGGGTAAAAGCAATATAAAGCTATACACTTTGCAATTACGAATCAATTATCTTCATCACGAAACATAAAATATCAATTCACACTTAAAATAACATTTACCAACATTTAAAAAAACTATTGTTCAAATGTGAGTTTGCTTTCTGCTTGAACTGAAATATAAATATAGTAATGGGTAAATATACTAATTAAACAGCCTTCTATTAACACATTTAGTTGTTACTAACAACCAAATGTGAACAACTAAATTATTTATGTTCAAAGTTAAATGACAAGAAGTCTGTTGATAATTTGTTGGCGTGGAATTGTGTGTTTTTTTCGCATTTCAAGTCTTCTTCAAATAGGTTTGTGTGTCTACTGAGATGGAAGGTATGAATGCTGGTTTTATTTATGATTTGCGCCGAGAGGGAAATTTGAATGTGATCTAGTGGTGTCAGAAAGTGGGTTTGCTTGCAAAATAGAAATTTCTGAGAGAAAGGGGGGGGGTTTGTAGAGTGAGAGGCGAGAAGGTCATAGTGTGAAAATGTCTGTGCGAAAGGATTCTTGGTTTGAGAGGAGGCACATGGAGATATGGAAGGTGCTTCTTATTACCTACATGTGGGTGATGGAAGCAAAGGTTGAACACATACATCTGGATGCTGGTGTATGTGAGAGTACGATTACTGATTGGATGAGTTTTTGTCGAGAGTTATGTTTTGAAGTGATTGAAGATGAAATGTCAACCACTGGGTGGAGAGGGTGTTGAGGTTGAAATCGATGAGAGTAAGTTTGGTAAAAGAAAGTATAATAGGGGCAAAGAGTGGAAGGGAAATGGGGGTGGTGTTGAAAGGGGTTCCTCTCGGTCCTTTTTCAAGGTCGTTGAATGTCGTAGCAAGGATGTACTCTTGGACATCATCAAGAATTACATCAAGCCGAAATCTATTGTGATCTGGGATTGCTGGAAGGTTTATGATTGTCTTAAAGATGAATATTTTTACCCATCTAGAGTTAATCACTCTATTACATTCAAAGATCCTGAAACTGGAGCACATACAAATGCTATTGAGGGGACTTAAGGAGTGCAATTGAGGAGTGCAATTAAGAGCGCAATTCCACGCCACAAAGTCGAAAAAATTAATAAATTAACAAATATATGGAAAGAAATTCTAAAAGTAAAAAATTCCAAAATTTTAACAAAAATATAAAAAAATAATATAATTCAGAGGTGAATTATTTGTTTATTTTTATTAACATTTTTAAGCTTCATTTCGTAAAAACTATTATTTTTCAGAAATAAAAATAATCTAAATTAATGGTAAATTTCAAGAGTGTTTCAAAAGTGTTAAAAAATTGATGATGAATTGTGAGAAGAAACGTGAGTTGATTTTTATTTTTATATTATTTATGACGATAGATTTTTTAGTCTTAAAATGGGGGGTTTGAGGGGCGATATCCCCCCAAATTTAGATTTTATTTTAAATATATTTATTGCGGTAACATACATCATGAATTTAACTACACGCGACTACTACGTATAAACAAGGATTCAGTTCATGGAGTCGATTCTCTTCTAATGAATCGAATCAGTGAATCAAAGGAATCGTGCCACCCTAAACTTAATATTTACCCATGCCCTACAAATCCAACAAAACATCATAATAAATAAATTGGGTGGAACCTTTTACCATAACATTCACTTTATCTTTTAATATTAGCGAAAGATGATTAGAAAAACCAGGTACTACAATAGCACGTTCTTTCTCGCCTCACTAATGATAACGAATAAATTAGAAAACAGCAGATTCATTCCATATTAATACACTTCAGCCAACTTGTAGTTACCAATCGTAGTTCACTGGGCGCGAAAATTAAAGCTAAAACATCAAAACATTCGACAATCCAAAACACCATTCCATTCACCCAGAAAACCGCAATAATGACATTTTTTTTTGCTGCGTTGTTATTGTTTCAAAGCAACCTGATAACTCTTGAAAGAGTCATCCATGTGATACGAGAAATTTGAATCTGCAATTTCAAAAATTGCGGGAAATTCGAAACTGCAATTTCGAAAAATTTCAAAATTACCATTAAAATTTAAAATAATATGCTAGAACTTTTTCAAGACCTTCCTTTTAGAATATATTTCATTCAACAAAAAAATTCTATAATCAATATTGCACTTTTGCAATTTTGAAATTACAGAGTTCACCAAAACCTAAACCACCATTTCCTTTACAGTTCATTGCTACATACGAGGGAAATTTTTGAAAGAAAAAAATTGAAGCCTTATTATAGAATATAATTGTTCCAAATTTTCTTGTTTCACGCAAAAACTTCACATATTTTCGAAAAATTGTATGTGAATTACAAGTGTATGTGTGTATGTGAATTTCGATGAATAGATTTCATAAAGGAAAAACATATTTCATTGCTGTAGCTGTAGGAAGACGCTGAAAATATTTTAAATTTTGCTATTTTCGAACATTCAAAGAGTTTCTAAAATTGCAATCTACGCCATTAAGAAAAATTGCAGTCCAACGTTTTAGAAAATTTGAGAAATGGTGAAGCTTCACGTAAAGTCGCCCCAAAATTCAAAATATTGTTTCGAAATTCAACGGGACGCGACATTAGTAAAATCGATCGGGGAATGTCAATTTTCGTAAACATCCTGCTTAGTTTTTAGCCGCTAGCGTTGTGCACTCACAGACAAGCTGATAGACGCGTTGGACGGAATTTTTCGTATCAAGGACCGACCATACGTGGATTCTGACTACACAATGTGTTAGATAAAATAATTTACTACATACATGAACAACATATTTATCCAATTTTTCGTTACCAGGACCCGGCAATAAAAGTTTTTCTTAAGAAAAATCGCTCCATTTTTTCCGCAATATGCACTATACTTTCACTATACTCCGTAAGCAGTAGTCAAGAAAAATAACCACCTGAGTGTGTTACTTGTGTTTTCGAATATACTCCTAAATTGAGCCAAATAACAAGGCACTATACAAAAGAAGATGCTTTATTAGGCTGACGAGATAAATGTTTGTATCGATCGACGCCGTTAGTTTTAGTGTCACAAAATAATAAGACACTTAAAATAATACCATATAATACAGAACACAAAATATTAAAACAATATACACTGTTATATTTATTGTATCGATTTGATCCTACTGTGTAAAGGACCATAACAATCTGCTTCTGTAGGAAAAAGGACCTTCCTGCCATAATATTATTGCACATTATATTATGACTGGGTAGGGCCACCTCACCGTCGCGGGGAGAGTCGGACAAAATGCATTATTTTATCAATCATTCTCGCTGGCTTGCTCTCGCAATGTTGAGGGTGCGCATGCTCCGTATCTGCCCGTGAAATCCACACGGAGGCCACTGCCAAACAGAAAGAGTGTCAGAAACGCTCACTCTCGACAGTATCAGCCTGCGTATTCGATGCGCAGTTTGTTCGTATTCTTCCACAGTCTACAAATCAGTCTAATTACTTGTATGCAATAGTAATTGGATACTCGTAACTGATGTCATATTGGCGAATGACTACCACAATGCATCTTTCTATTTTGGACGCAAGAAAAATAATAAAATGTTTCGAATTCCCGTTTGGTTCAGGAACGAACTAGTAAACCACAAAGTTTTGTATGCACCACGGTCGTTACTAGATTGTTTGCCCTTAGGCAACTTCCAATCCTTCAGGTCAGAGGCCCTCGGGTTTGGAAGTCGTCTTCGGGGCAAAAACAACTACTTAACGCCCTTGATACATAAATAACTATTTACACCTGCCAGTTTTACCGAAAAACCCTCTTTGGAGTTCTTCTTCTTCTTCTGCGGGGGTCCTACAGCTGTCGCCGCTTTCCACACCTCCGACGCCACAGGTCTCGGTCTCGCCATGCTTCTTCCTCCTCTTCAATATTCCTTGCACGCATGGCTTCTTGTACTCCTGCACGATGTTCTAGGTCTTCCTCTTCTTTTCCTTCCTGTAGGTTGATATAGCATAATTTTCTTCGGCCATCTATCTTCTCCCATTCTTAATACATGTCCGAGCCAGAGAAGCTGCCTTTCTTGGATTCTGTCAACGATGTTATGCTGAGACTGCGCCCTTTCCCTTATTTCTTCATTGCTTATTCTTCATTGCAGATTCTCAAAGATCTTCTGAGATGGTCCATTTCTATTGCTTTCAATTTTTCTTTCTTCTTTTGCGTTAATTCCCAACCTTGTTCGTATTCTCTGATTTAAATATAGGGGCAACGTCTCGAACTGTAACGTGATATTGCCTCACACTCGTGAGGCTAGCAAGTGGTAAACATGTGGCTACTGCCACCATCCCAGTCGAGAAGAATGTTCGCGAAGTTCTTATAAAAATACCTTTTCGTAAGGCAGGTTCGTTGAGAGTAATATATTATCTAATGTTTTATATCCATCCTGTTTAAATTCACTCAACGTACCTAATCGCATTCTTACGTTGTGTCATTTACGCTCACTGGAGGGTATCAAGACCTCGTGCTTTATTTCCCTTTAAACAGTATTATTCCATTATCACGAATGGAACATGCGAATGTAAAGATACAGAAAACGTACGCATGATACCCCCTTCATTGCTTGCAAATTGTCAACTAAAATATTAATACGAAAGACATTACACACATTATAAGAAGCAATAATTTATTATAGTATACATAAATATTCATGACTGTTGGTGCAAATTCGCTTTATTATAACTAAACAGAAAAACTTCATTAGACAATTACAACAATAACACATTCGTCTGGAATAGCAAATACCAGCGATAACCAAAACCAAATACCCACCAATGAAACAATCCTACAACCCTGGTCAAGGACAGGTTACTTACCATGTCACTATAACCTTCAAGCGAATGTTGTCTGCCAAATTGCGCGGGCCAAATTGTGCGCATCGCCATGTTCTCTAGCGCGGGGCGACATTTAACTTTCAGACTTTCAAACATTACAGCAGTCGTGTGTTTTTTAAACAGGTTTGTCAGCGCTATAGTGACATTGAAGCTTCCGATTGTGTGACGGTGTCCCCCTCTCCTACGAGTTTTTTTTTTTTCGTCGTTGACGCAACGCGTCTCTTTACCCATTGTTGGGCGCTGAGCGCATTCTTTGGAGTAATCCTCCGTTACTCAGTAATATTAATTACTATACTATTGCTCTACCACTCAAAAAAACCTTCCACTGCGCATGCCCGAACGTCACCTCTCCCTCCAAAGCTCCTAATATTTCCCCGCCTGCCTGCGCTCTTTGTCACAACATAGCTCTACCTCTTTGTCTTTCTCAAGTGGGTCGCGCGGTATTCCAACACTGCGAGTTTGTTGATAACAAACTGATGAGTGAGGAAGGCAGCTTACGTGTTTCTACAGTAGGGTTGTCCAAACGATCAACAGAAAATAAGCCGTGTCTTGAAGAGTTTCGGTCTCCAGTCCCTGTTTGACCGTGGCTAGTGAGCAGTGACAGTGCTTTACACAGTAGCTGCTGTTATTCACAAAAACCCAATTATTACAAATAATTCAAAGTATATCTACTGAAAATCGATAGGTCGTTGATCAAATAATCATTGAATAGTGGCCACATTTCTCTCCGTCTTCCACCGTACCATCCAGATCTAAATCCAATAGAACTTGTTTGGGGATTTATAAAAGGGCGCGAGGCAGCAGAAACAATTGGTGCATCCTTAAAAGAAAAGGAAACGTTTTGCAGAGAAGCGTTTGCACAATACAATGCTGAACAATGGAAGAAATCCTGCGAGCATGTGTAGGGAATAGAGGTGACAATAATTCACAATGTGATGGACCAACAAACGATGTATCCATTTCTTTGGACACTCCTGGGAGTGCGAGTTCCTCTTTTGACGAAGGGGGCAGTGATGACGAGTGACGGTCAGCGCTATCGCTGCGTCTTGCAGTCGCCTCTCCTTGTCGCCTACGCGCTTCCTTATCGCCGAGAGGGGAAATCTCAGATGTCACAGGGTGGGGGCAGCCTCCGAGACTTTACCAAAGGTGCGTCCGCCATGATGGTTTTTTTGCGAGCGGTTCAGCTATAGTCAAGTCTCGTCACTTCCCAGTCAAGTCAGTGTCTTTTATCCCTTCGGCCAGGGGCTCGACGCCGTTAGATCCCGGGGTTCCTAGCCGGTCACCCAACCACGAACCCGCGAGTCTCGAACTCGCTTAACCTCCGTGACTTCACGGAGCGTAATGAACGAATTCGGCTAGCGGCGCAGGCCGAATGAGTAGACAATATTTATCTCGGACAATAGTTTAGATTTGATTCGCTTGGGATAATCAGTATGACTCTCTTACAAAGAAGAAAATACTTTGTGATAAGTTATCACAAGGGTATGTTAATAGGAACCATAAATTCCAATAAATATATAAACAGGACGTCAGCAACGATAGGTGACAGAAGAGAAGCAAAGAATTCGAATAGTAAATAATGAGGACACAAGGGAATGAATGGCAACATAATTGACAGGGGGGAATATAAAATAATTGGTAAATAAAAACAGTGAAAGGACGCGTGAGCAATTTCCGGAATGAGAAAGAAAATTCGTAAAATCACGAAGCAATAGCCAAAGAATAAAAAATACAGTACTAGAGTGTCATTGAGCAATCAGAAAGATACGTGCCAGAAAGGGGAATGACTACCATTCGGCGAAAGAGAGACGTTTTTAGGTACACTGTGCAGGGAAGACAGTTGAGCGCGTACGATAAAGAAATGGGGCAAACGAGATTTTGACGGATGAGTGGCGGATGCTAATGATGTTAGTAGTGGACAAAGAAATACAATCGCGAGTGTGAAGGAAGCAAATTCCATTGGTCGGGACGAGATTCTATTAAATGGAACATGGAATGAATTACTGGATTCCTTTCTCAAGCAGGATTGGATACACAAAAGGAAAGTGACTAACAGGGGACACATTGATTTATTTTTTGGTTGGAAGATCAACTTTTGTAATAAATTAAGAATTTCTGGATAGGATTTAGCAATAATAATGGCCATTCATGCAAGGAGAGGGACTTAGTAACAAAACAGTTCACAAAATTGACAAGGATTTCACGATACTTTTTTCCCGAAATTATTGTACTTATCGTCTTATGTTTAGATGTACTGTGTATTTTTTGCAGCAATATAGATGGAAATGTTAACTTGAAGTAGCGACAAAAAGTGTCGAGTTAAAGCGAGTCATTGTCGAGCTAGAGTCCCGTTTATGACAGTCCTCGGGTCAACAACCGTTTTTTTTGAGAGCAAGTGTCTCGTCACTTTTTTTTAATTTGTTGCATCTACATCTTGACGCAACGCGTCTCCAAGCCCCTTAAGGGGCGTTGAGCGCATTTTTTGGAGTAATCCTCCGTTAATTACTAATACTCCGTAATTACTACACTAGTCAAGTCTCGTCACGTCGCAGTCAGTCAGTGCCTTTTATCCCTTCGGCCAGGGGCTCGACGACGTTAGATCCCGGGGTTCCTGGCGGTCACCCAACCAAGAACCCGCGAGTCTCGAATTCGCTTAACCTTCGTGACTTCACGGAGCGTAGCAAACGAATTCGGCTAGCGCCGCCGATTGAGCTGGTCGTTATTTGGGGAGCCTGTGCTTCGTCACTAGGGGTCTAAATCGATAAAGTGGAGAGTTAGAGCGAGCTTTTTTTTAAATTCCTGGGTGATACAAGGTGTACAACTTTGCTTTGCGATAGGAGGCGACAACGATAAGTAGCAGTCGGAAGAAACAGATCGCAGACGTCAGGCGATTAGCTTGGACCTCGGTCAACAGAACCACATTCAAACATCGCTCGATGTGTCTGCATCATAAAGTTGTTCTCGATTGAAAATGTCAGATTACAAGCCAAATTCTCGTCATTTGCGGGAGGTGTTACTGTTTTGCTTCAATATAAAGAAAACAGCGCCTGAGTCTCATCAGAATGCTTTCAAGAACGAATGGTGAAGATGCTATTAGTGAAAGAACGTGTCGTGAGTGGCTTCAACCCTTCAAGAATGGTGATTTTAACGTCGAAGACAAAACGTTTACGAAGAATTGGAGACATTGCCGAGTGAAGACTCGCGTCAAACTCAAGAAGAATTGACATGATCAGTGGGAGTGACACAGCAAGCCATTTCAAAACGTCTCAAGGCCATGGACATGATTCAGAAAGAAGGAACTTCGGTCCCGTATGAGTTGAAACCAAGACACTTTCAACGGCGTTCTTGTGGTTGTGAACAGTTGCATCAGAGGCAAAAACGGAAAGGATTTCTGCATCGCATTGTCACCGGGGATGAAAAATGGGTTCATTACGATAACACTAAATGCAAAAAATCATGGGGATATCCCGGCCATGCTTCCACGTCGACGGCCAAATCAAATATTCACGGCTCCAAAATCGTGTTCTGCATTTGTGAGACCAGCTCGGCGTCGTGTACTATGAGGTGTTAAAACCAAGTGGAACAATCACAGGTGCTCGTTATCGAACACAATTAATGCGTCTGAGCACAGCATTAAAAGGCCGCAATACAGCGAGAGGCATGATAAAGTGATTTTGCAGCACGACGACGCTCGACTCCACGTTGCAGAGGAGGTCAAAACGTACTTGAAAACGTTAAAATGGGAAGTCCTATCCCACTCGACGTATTCTCCAGACATTGCTCCCTCTATCACCTGTTTCGATCAATGGCGCATGGCCTGGCTGACCAACACTTCCGATCTCATGAAGAAGTCACAAATTAGATCGAGTCGTGGATCGTTACAAAAGATGAACAATATTTTCCATGCGGGATTTGTACACTGCCCGAAAGATGGGAGAAAGTAGTGGCCAGCGATGGAAAATACTTTGAATGATACATGTGTAACCAATTTGTTTAATTAAAGCCTCAAATGTTTGGGGAAAACGGCTACAAAGTTGTACACCTTGTAGCAAAAAACGTTCCCAATCCCACATGAGGAGAATTAACTTATGTGAACTTTGTCATCACTTGGAAGATAGACCCCAACCATAGCGTTGGCCCAGCGGCCGCAATAAAGGGTCGCGGACCTAGTTCTTGACAACACCGCTGCTGCAATAACTAAGGAAATTTAGTTATGAAAGGACCCGATCTGTTCATGGGACAACAAAATGCAGAATTGATAAAAACTAAAGGCACTCAGGTTTTACAGGCCACCCGAATGCACTGCTGGGTTATGTCATAAAAACTTTTTTCTTAAATGAAACATTTTATAGACTTATATTTTAAGCGATAAAAATATTCGTCCAGTAAAATCCAAAAATGTGCAATTTTCAGCCAGTTTTAGCTAAAAAGTGCAATATCGTAACTCCCAAAACGTGCAATTTCGTGCATAATAAAACAAGTACTAAAATAACGTCCGTTTCATGTATCAAATTTCTGACAAGGTTTCGTCCAACTTCTTCGTAAAGAAAAGATGCAATTACAAGGGAATCAAATTCTTTAATTATTATATTTGAAAATACCTATGCAAATGTTGCAAAACAAAACAATGTCCTCCGACATTTCTAACGTTTGTGACGCTTTGAAAGTTTCTTGACAGTCAAAATCTCATGAGTATTTCCAACCGTTTGTAACACACACGAGGAGAAATCCTGTAGAGCAAATGAATATTACGTGGAAATTTTTCTTTACATTCCTGTCAAACTTCCGTATGTTTAAAGTGCGCGAAATCGTTCTGGGTAATTCTGTGGATGTCAGCCTTGAGACCAAAAACTAGGTCTAAAAGCATGATGAAATGTTTATTCGTGTTAGGGAAAAAATATTTTTATTTAACTTCCACAATTACATGAACTTAAAAATAATAAGGTAAACAGCAGAGGTTTCCTAGTATTAAAACTGGCAGATGTTGCTGCTGTGGGAACATTAGCATTCTTACCAAATGATTCGATAGTCACGGATTCCATCCCCTGCTGTAGACCAAATTATTACAATTTTCCCAAATCCAACTTTAAAATTTACTGGAATGCGTGGCATACAGGAACTTTTCCTCTTAATTTTATCACTCAATAATTATTCTATTGTTTTTTACAAAATTGCATTAATCATTTAATAAACTACAATTCAACAAAGTTATGCAGAAAGCAACCACAAAAATAGCATAAACAGACCTTCACAATTTACACTCGTATTTAGGTTCCTCACTCAATGCTGTTTATACTTGCTTTCTATTCTCCCTTGTTCCAAGAAGTAAAGCAACAAGAATGACAGCCAAAATACCCGTTACTTTGTATGATATTGACCACACTACCGAACTAGCTGACTCAAAGAAAACTAGATATGATCTTAAACCCCGGATAAAAGCCAAGGTTTTGCCACAATGGATGTAGTACAAGTGATTGCGATTACCGAAGTAAAATCGTACGCATACGCAGACGGCATGGCATTAGTATCGACATCGGAAAACCAGCTACAAATAGCGTGTGATCATTTAGCAGCGTGGGTAGAAGTACTTAATGACAAGACTGTAATGATGGTATTTAGAAAAAGAGGTGGAGTCGCACAAACAGATATTATTAACAACAAGAACCTGCAAATAGTGAATCACTGGATATCACCTTCCAGCCACAAGGCGTAGCCTTTACCAGACATATACAGGAGAAGATTACCGCAGCCAGTATAGCTATGAGTGAAATCAGGCACCTAAACAATCTTTAGACACAGCGCTACACTTGTTACAAAGATAACTCCAGTAGTTACATATGGGCTCGACCTCATATGGGCACACCTGTCGAAGAAAAATCTCCTGACAATCGAAAAAGTAAAATCGACCTCTCTCAAGAAGGTAATGTCTCTATTGTAATATGTTAACCCCCTCTGGTACCACGACGCCTCACGTCGCGGCGCCAATGTAACATATATTATCTTTACATTCCCCCTCTGGTACCGACGCCTACCGGCGCCAATGTAATTATTTTCACGTCGCTGGTGCCAATGTAATATTTGTATATATATTTATAATCCCGCTTTTAATACTCTCTTATAAAACCACACGCCCACTATCTTGCCCTGCCCTAGCCCTAAATTATAATTGGGTGCCACATTATCAATTGCCCGTACCTCTGCTAGCTCGTACTATTATCTGTTCCTTACCGTGTCGTAGTTCGCGCGCTCACTCCATACGGAGTTGAAGTAAGGGTCCGCTTTGTTCGTGCCTGGGTCAACATTCATACCATTACAGAATAAAAGACATGGAATCACGGCAATTATGAGCCATTGGGATGCTCATGCATTTAATTTTGGACTTTTCTTAGCTGATATCCCTTTCGTGAACACAATCTGCCCCTCCAACTTACAAAACATAACAACACAAATATATATAAACACCCAGGAAGAAAAACATATAAACATACACACTGAAAAAACCATACAAAGAAAACAAGTCTCATCCATCCATCAGAATGCGCATTCTGTCGTGACCTTATTTATTATCCTTAGCCTAATAGCATAACTTGGTCTTCGACAGAACTTCTTTTGAATGGAGCGTAAACAAACCAAAAAAATACAGTTTTTGCACAATTCGTGCCACTTCCCTTTTCTGCAGCGATGTCACCTTCCATCAGCGCCCGTCGCTGGTAGTTGTCACGTGCATTATTCACGCACGCGGTTCCCCGTTCAGCTGCCACCAGATCCTCGATGGTTCACTCCTCCGTTTAAGACATGCCAATGCATCCACGACTATTGTTTTTTTTTTTTCTTAATCGCGTCTTCCCTGAACGTTATTTCTATATCTCGCGATATATGTATATATCTTTCGCGACGCTTCTATTTCCTGACACCTAATTTGCGTAAATATTTCCTATGCAGATTTTTTTTCGTGAATTTCTCAATGAATTTAACTAAATTTTCGATGCACTCGGTTTAAACAATTGTTCCTATGTAACCAGAATAGCCTAATAACGTTTTACACGACACTTCCGCGAAATTTCTCAAAAATTCAACACAACATAAAAACGTGTGCGATCATCCTCAGATCCGAACTCATTCTGTCTCTAACCCAGTTCACATTGTTGGTCCCTACAATCTAAGTGACTTCTTTTTTCCAAACATATGCCCATCACCATAATAAATGATAAAAACTCTTACATTTTTGCTGTTTTCGGGCATTTTGCGTCTTACATAAATTCCCCCCGCACCGTAACTAATTTTGCCCTGCTCTAAATATTTTTCCCTATAATTCCCGTAAGTTTGGCCAAAATCCACCCAGGCATTCACTGGATATTCAACAAAATTCTTCTTGTTATATATTTCCAGGAGTACAACAATGAGTTCCGTCTTCCATCTTCGTCATGTTATGCATGCAATTTATACCATTTATAATATTTACGGAACCCGTGGCTCGAATAACGTGGTTCTTGCTTTAAAATGTTTCTAAATTTAAGTTCTGTTCATCGTTTATCACACCTATTTCCGCCCCTTATGCTTTCTTGTATCACGCTTTTAATTATGGTTACGCGGCGCTGTTGTCTATTGTTTCTTTCATTTCTTTTAATTCCTCCTTGCTCACATAAAAGTTCCATGCCTTCTTGCGGGCTCGTCCCCACAGATCGTTACACTATCGAAATTTACACCTTCACGACTGGTATACGAATTCGCCAAAGAGCCAATTCTATATTGAAGAATTACGATTACAGCTGCTCTTAATGTCCACTAATGCTAACGACGACACGATCCAGGAAAATCGGCAGGAAAACGAAATTAATATGGAAAGAATTCTACACTACAGACGCAACATTCAACTGGAAACGAGCCAACTAAGAACTTAAGACATTTGATGACGCGATTCGCTGTACACGGTTTTCATCCCAGTTACAGAAAATACCACGAGCCAGATTTTCGGTGGAAATGCAAAATGTTCAACAAGTACTGCAACCACTATCACGTGATGAGTGCAAAACGAAACATGTATCTCACTGAGTTTTGCACCAGGGAGTAATAGATACTCGCTTCCCGTATGGAAGCAGTATTTAAAATTACCCCCTGCGTGAGCATAAGAAAGTATAATATTAACTTCCTCTATTTTTTTTCTTTATTGAAGAGAAAACAACTATGTGCATTCCGCGCTTTCCCATATTATAAAAGTCAAGGTATATGCAAGCATGCGTATATTCATTCATTAGCCTGAGTGAGCTCTTTGCCCCCAGTCTTCCTAGTGATGATTTAGATGTTTCAATACAACTCTCAAATATCATTTTTAAGTTGTCACAAACTTTTGCGACAAGAGGCCCAATGCACTAAGGTGCCATCCATACATTACGTGAGGTATTTAGGGGGGAGGGAGTCAAACGAATCTCACCTAGTCTTATGTGGGGGAGAGGGAGGTCTCGGTAAATGTTACGTTTTTTTTTCGTTTTTTCTCTAAAAAAGTGGTCAGCATATGATTCTTTACGGCCGTTTTCGGTCATCTCCATACCCTATCACTCAGGTTAATGGGCATCCGACGGTCCTTGACCCTGAAAAGCATGACGGAAAATCATTTGTTCCCTTCCTTATTCCCCACAGTCTACCCATTCAACCTTCGCACGCCTTCATCAGCATGCTCTATGACCTCTCTTGCCCACGTGTACGTGGTGATCTAAAAAGAGATGCTGCAGTACATACGGTATCTACTTTTCATCCATCGCGAGAGCTGCAGAGCACCGATGAGCGGTCCACAGTGCACCAGCACGTAAAGTGCGACCCTTACGGATCGTAACACATCGAGCTACTGAACTTCTGTGTACAAGCGACAATGGTTTATAGTGGTTGAAGCACAGCGAAGTTGAAGGAGCAGATGAAATTACGGAAAATCATATGGGCATGCTGTGGTTCCAGTAGTCACTCTTGAGACTGCACATATGTCCCCGTGAACTGAATTACAATGAATTATTGTACTATATACAGAAGTGCAATAATATTCTTTGTAATGCAGTCACTCTATTTTCAAAATACTAGTCTTAAATAAAATTAAGCAAATTAAATCAATCCCTATGTAATACAAATTAACGCATTTACATTAAAAATATGCATTTTGAAAAATCGTACATGAGATTAGAAGGGGGAGGAGGTCGAGCCAAATCTCACGACCTCTCACCAAAGGGGGAGGGGGAGTCGAAAAATTGCAAAAATCGTCTCACGTAATTTATGGACGAGTCCTAAGGGACAAATCGCAGACAGTGAGAGCTTCTAGAAATGATTTCACAGTGACGCGTAAGGGAACTGACATGAATCAGAATAATCGAAAAATAGCTATGAAAATTGGAGCATCACTTAAAGTTTTGAGCAGCAAGGATGTACGCCGAAAATTAGATGTCTGAAATGTGACAGTAGAAAAGTTATTTTTATTCACTACACGGTTAATGTATAACTCCAAAAACATTGTTTTAAGCCGTTCATTTTTAAATCTAGGAAAAAAATAAAATGACGGAGATCAAATTCCTTAAAACAATCACTAATCATAGCACAAAATTGAACATGTTTCTGAAACGTTCATTCTATTCATTTTATGATTTTATTAAAATTCACACACACACGTCATAAAAGAGGTTAGTAAGCGATAAAACAACCGTAGTTTTTTATATATAGAGATTTTTGCAATTATCTAAATTCCGTTTTCTTAAACAAAATCGGCAATATATCATATTTATACCACGTTCTTGTATTCGAGCAACAAATTTTAAGAAAACATTTCCAGAAAATGTTGTAAATGTCATAGGGGCTTCGGGCTCCTGTAAAGCACATCCCAAAACTTAAAATATTTTCATGATCTCCGGAACAGCACAACTAGATCTTTCTTCTGACGTATTTACCAAGTATCACCTTATAAGCTTCTTATCTGACAATTTTGCGTGACATATTCATCCATTCATCCAGAGAGACACACATCCCAATTTTCGGGTACAAAATTGCGTATGCTTCTCTCTACCTGTACCAACCTTCACCATCATTAGGCGGCCCAGAGACGATCCAATCTATTGTTCAAGTAGTACAATCTTGGTTGCTGCAACAGTTGGAACGATAATTGCAACGTGTGTGCGGTTGTTGCACAATCGATCGTTCAAAGCGTTTGGATAGCACAAAAGCATAGCATGCTTTAAACTCTGTAGTTCAACTCGATTGAAATAAATGTTTGAACGTGTGTATCTTGTGTTCAGACTCGTTGATACAATTTCTTTACTCTTATTATTCAAAACGAGAGTTTGTTAGTGCATGCTGGTGGTTATTAATAAAAGAACGGAAACCAATAGAAAATTTTGAACAGAATTTGTAGAAATGTATCGCAAACATTCGTGTTTATGGAATGTGAAAAATAATGAATATTCCAATAAACAAAAAAGTAACGCAAGCTGCAAAATCCTGTTACAAAAATCAAAAGAAATTAATCCTGAAACGAAATTGGAGCTTTTAAAATAAAAAACCATAAAATCTTTGGGATCATTGATACGTACTTCGTTTCAAATTTAAATAAATTTCATGCATGAATAAATATGTTTTTGCAATAACCATATTTTGCACCACTGTTTTTCTTCTTTTTCGCGACATAACTACCATCTACTGAATATAAAATAATTAGAGTAACTACTTGTTTCCATGAAACGGCATAATTTAAACTAGCGTACCTGAACGTTAAACCCCACCCTCTTCCCTCTTTTTACATTTCATTATTAAGGTAGTAATAAATATTTTTCTTCAAGACCCTCTTATTCTCCGTCACTTGTTCTATACTTCTTGTAACTGATAGCAATATAATACATCCTTGTCAATACGAACTATTATTATTTAACGTTGTTACCGGGCAGGGAGGTACACCCGTGTAATTCAATCGCGAAGAATATCAAATAATTAGTTTAATTTCGCAGTTGCAAATTCCACAGGCTCTGAATAGGTGGGATAGAATCGAGGAGCGTCGAATCATCACAAATTGAATAGAATGTTTAAGATGCTCTTGTTCTGTAGATTACGATATAAGAAACGTTTCTTTGAGGCCTTGGGCTTCGAAAGTTTACTTTTTACCGCCTCAGAACGCTTTGTTGAGTTATTTAACAGAGAAAGAAATTACTATTATTGTTCTTGGTAATTGTTATAGAAAATGTATATTTTTTCTTTTATTTATGTGCAGCAAAATTAGAAATTATGTTACTTGATTTTTGAAAAAGGAATATTATTATTATTATTATTATTATTATTATTATTATTATTATTATTATTATTATTATTGGGCATGGAAAGGAAAATTCCCGAATCCGAAATAAAGAGATAAATATTTCTTACGAAAATGTTCGTAGCCGAAAATCTGTATAGACGGTCTTGTCAAACCCACAAACAAATTTTATCAGGACGGATCGACCTCGGTATATAAATAATACAATTATCATGGTAAATAATTAAGTATAGTATCGAAGAAGAAAGCTGGTGTATTGACGAAAAAATTAATTGCCGAATAGTACGAGGAAAATCCGCCAGACATCACAGGCCACAATATTTTAACATTGGTAATAATAATTAATAATAATAATAATATTATTATTATTATTTTATTATTATTATAAATAGTTACTTTATTTGTGTGGCGGGACTGGCTATCACGCCCGCTCTTCCCTCTCACCACGATATGACGAGTTCTCAAACTAATGTAAACAAAATCGTTAAAAAATTAAACTGAAAAAACTCGCACTATGTGGATGTCACAATATAGAATATTAGCAACAAAACCGTCAACCAAAAAAGTCTGACCTTCAAACATTTTGGGGAAAATGAGAAGGATGAATATTCAAAAGTGGACATTTACATAGAAACCACCAAGCTGCCAGTAGTGAGGACATCGATACTTTTTTATAGGTACACCGCCCTGGTTGAGGCAAATCAGATATATCTATGTATATTAATTTCGTAAGTGAAATTGGCTTGGTATTTTTTGAGAAAACATGAAATCTTCCTTATAATGTTCAACTCTACACTTTAAAAATAATATACAGTATTTTCTATGACACAGACTCCCAAACGAATGTATAACCTCCTTCGGTTTTTTGGATGATTTAGAAAACTTCGGTATGTTATTCGTATGTGATTCGTTCGTATATTTTAAAACCACCAATTCCCTGCAATGTTCAGTGTAAGCACGTCCTAATACAATTGCAGACGAGATCTCGCAATAAAAATATCTATAACTTCATGGGAAACTTTTTTTTTGAAAAAATGTTTCCTTGATATCAAGGAGTGCCATAATCGTGTGTTGGACCTCCTTCACTTTCGTTGCAATTGCCCAATTTTTGGGGAAAAAATCGGGGGTATTGTATTCAAGAAAATACGGTAATTCAATGGTAACACTTTTTAGACAAACGTCGCTCAAAAAGTGTAAGAAAATGTTTTCTTAACTGGCCAGTGCATATGCATTATTCTTTAGAATTGCACTATTTACCAACCTAAACTACCTAGCCTCACAAAAATAAGACATTTTCTTAAGTCATCGAACCACGCAAAATTAAGCGAAAACAGCTCACATTTTCGAAAAATTGTACATGGCTTTATTTCATTTCGTTCGAGATCTTCGAACAAAATATTTAATTATTAAAAAATCTATCTTGAATATGGTAATTGTATCAAACTTGCAGGTCATCGAGTTCGTTTATATCAGTCAAGAAATATTAATTTTGGGAGAAAATTTGCTGAATGGCGCTTGCCGTTGACCACAGGCGGGCAGACGTTTCGCTGTCAATCGATTTTTCGGTATCAAGGACCCACGGATCATGCATTATGACTACACAATTTTCTATATGCTACATTAAATAGCATACACTTCCCACTTAAAGTCGTGGTAACTTGGTATATTCTAGGCAATGTCGGATCCCCTGGGTTCCTTAGATTCCAATGACCAAGAAGTTCATTTACTGCCAGCAATTCTAAATTGCTCCATCATAATTTACAAATTGTGTGTAGATTTAATAGAGCTTCTGACAGCAATTAACTAGATAGTCAGTAAATCGCCTTGAGACTTGATCTCCAACGTCTTGAGGGCACTGACTGTTGATCGTGGCATAGCCCCAGAGGTTCCAACCAACAGGCAGGATTCTGGCGTTGGGCACTCCACGAAGTTGGGCTGCCAGGGGAATGACTGGTTGGTACTTTACCACTTTCTCCTCCCCTGCTTTTTAGAAGGTTAGACCCATCCTCGTGGCCACATGGACCCCCTCCCGGCTTTTTATTACCAGGTCAGGTTTGAGTCTAACCCCTTCGGCAACGGAGAAAGTGGCTTCCGTGGACACCACAGTGTCTGATTTCCGGAGCATCTTCCCCGTGTTAGACGAAGTAATTTACTACAGGTAGGAACAAAATGTATCCACTTTTTTGTAACAAGGGCCCGGCAATATAAGTTTTTCTGCCGAAAAATTGGCCATTTCCGGTGCACGATTACAATATTTTTTCTTACGAAGGCGAAAAAGAACAAAGGAAAGTAATATTGATTTTAATAATATTTAATGTATTCATAATAATAATAATAATAATAATAATAATAATAATAATAATAATAATAATAATAATATAATTCAATACTGCATATAAGCTTACGGTCGGTGTCTATTAAGCGAAAAATAGTACATATAAAAAAATTAAAGAAACATTACAATTTGCTGCAACAGCACAGTAATGTAGGTATGCCGTGAGATGTGCGAGCTCCAAAAGCCCCCTTTCACAGCCCTACCCCCGCCCCCGAGTCCTTTTGTGTCCCTCCACTTTAACACCTAGAAAAAGCACACCCTTGTTTCGGCTGCTGATTCCGAAATTTCTGACTGGGGAAACATGGAGATGATTTTGACGCGGCTCTGAGAACATAACAGCTCGGCGAAGTCGTTACTGGAGACCTGGAGCTTTTTAAGAACACAATTACAACAAAATTCTTACTATGGAGAAGCCCACCCTCATTTTCACAAACGATTTCAACCGGGGGCGCGTAAATTCCATTGGGCAAAGGAAGACCCCCATTCCGGTACCTTTCGTTCGAATAGAACGCTACCTTGCCTGCTTAGGAGTAGGAGAAATCGCTCTCGTCGGAAGCTACAGGCTGTCCAACGAGAGGAGGAAGATGTAAACAATCCGGAATGTTTCCCCTAAAACACGTGGTCCGAGGCCACTAAACTGTCCACACCCCAGTGACACTGCTGGCGGTTGGCGATTTCGAATTCACCCACACGTTGCACACGCAACATCCACGATGCGTAACAGAAACAGACGACTGATAATTCAGGATAAAGATCATAGCACTCGGAAGGTTATATTAGAGATGATAGATTTTAGCAATTGCTAAAAGGGTGAAATCTCATCGAATGCTGAAAAAATTAGTAATTATATGTTTGACGGACGATGCAGTATATTTTTGAAGGTTTTCAATCTGCAAAATCATATATAAAGTGCGAAATAGTCGTGAATCTGCGATATAATTGCTCAACTGTATTTTATGGTTTCCTTTGTGTTCGCTCCCTAACAAGGGATGCGACAGCGACAACACATCAGTGTTTGATAACATAATAAATGTAACTTCATTATCTGCGCATGTCTTCTAGAATTCAGTGGGAAATATAGTTATTCAAATTATCGTTCTCCATGTTGTCGCGGAAGGAAGTATTATTCCTTGCCGAAGGACATGATGAGGGATAAGAGCCCAAATTTATTGCTGATTTGCCCTTGAAAATATATTTTATTACATCGGATCAAATACTTTTGTTAACAATCCTTGCAAAAAACCGCTCTTTTTTGGTATTCAAAATTCAATTAGTATATGACTTGGAAATGCGATCACAGCATTTTGAAAATGTGCACAGAATTCACTTCTCCCCATAGCATATCACACACGGTTTTTACCAGTTTTTGACGTTAAATAAACAAATACAACAAATAAACAAATTTGACTGGATCGTGTTTTTCAATTTATAACTAAGATTGAACTGACAAAACAAAGTAAAAAATAATTACAATTAAAAAAAACTTCTGAAAGCCCGAGCGATCAGTGTCATCTCAAGGGGTCTCAACTTCCTCAGTTCGTTGTACGAAGGTCACGGGAAGAGCAGGTCCTTACGCCGATGGGTCATCGGTGGCTTTCTCTTTTGTATTTATTGAAGTTCATAAATGGCGAAATATTACATTAGATTCCTCTACTTCACGATTTTAAAGGAAAAGACACCTCCCTTAATAATATTTTTCTCAGCCTAAAAATGCTAAATCTTAATTTTTATACTGCTGTAACCTTGTTTTCAAAATGCGATATTTTTAAAATTTAAAGTGCTAAATTCTACCACACTGTTATTATTTTCTCATTAATTAAAAACTTTATAATAATAATATGAAGAAGAAGCAGAAGCAGAAGTCAGAAAGGATTCTACAGGTTTCTTCAAAAGGGCAATGTCCGTAATGCATTAATTCACAAAACATTAAAATAGATATTAGAAAAGTAATTTTTTGCTGTACTGTTTTTTGCATTTATTAAAGCTTGTTCCCTTCCGCTTCCCTAGATGTCAGAAAGGTTGTGCGAGAATAGTTAATAATCCGCCTACCTGTTCATGGCTAGCACACTGGCTATGTATCCGTACTGAATTAGTTCTCCCAATTACATAAAAAAGGATATCAGAAAAGTAATTCTTTATTGTGTACACGCATTTATTACAGCTTGTTCCCTTGTGCATCCCTAGACGACCAAAAGGTTGTGCGAAAATAGTTAATATTCCTCCTGCCTGGTCATGGCTAGCCCAAGGAGCCAGAAAACGGATTCTGGCTTAACCACGTGTTAGATAATTTTTTTCTACATTTTTCAAACTGGATTTATCCACTTTTTTGTTGTCAGGGCCGTGTAAAATAAATTTTCTGCATTGGTTACACAATTTATAGTGCTTAAGGGAGGCATAGCGCACCGCTGTAGACTGGTGTTGTGAGGAGCTGCGTAGCCTCAACTGGAAATCGAACTGGAAGTGGTAGAAAAACCCGCTAATCCGCCCGACTTTTATCGCATGCTAACCTATCACTCTATGCTATATCGAATTTGTTCGCAACTCTGGCGGCAGAGTGTGCTGCGAACTGTGTTCCCATGATACAACAAGTATTATATATTTGAGAGTTTGGTCACACTCCAACGTTAAAGCAATCGTAAGCAGTTTCAATATCAATAACGGGGGAAATCGAGAGTTTTTGCACTTTTAGGTCGAAACGTATAAGTCGCATTGGAAGAAGTTCCAAATTATGCTAACAGAGTGCTGCTTGTATGAAATTATCATCAGTTGTTCTGTGCTGCAACTTTATTTGGGATCTTTGTACATTTTCTTTTCTTGTATATTTCACATTTATAATAAATTAAATTAGTATTAAAATTTGAACCAAGATCTTTTTATATTTACATAATAATACTAATATGTTTATATTAAATCAGTAAAACAGAACTGAAGAACATATGTGGATTTGAATATGAAATGTATTTCACAAAAGGAACAAGAACAGAAATAATGTGAGAAATACAATTTTTTTTCTTCTCTAATTCATTTTCTTAACTAAGGTATTCCGTTTTCAGTAATATTTCAGAATAATTTAATATATTCTTCATACAAATAATGTACCAACTTGATTGACATAAACTACACCTTGACAATATGATACACTGACTAACTGCATATGTTAAGATCCACACAATTATGACAAGACTCACTTTCATTGAATACAGGATTCAAAATCCAAATGACCCCATTGCATTCATGGTAATCTTCAAAATTACAATGTATTAGTGTTCTAGGAGTAAGAAACCTAATTATACCCGTATGGAAGTAAATTACAGAAGTCCTCTGCAACATTCAGATTTAATGATAAATTAAAACTAAAGAGATGCTTCCCTGATCGTGGGTGTGGTTAAACTCAAGTATTTTAAACTTTTGGTAAATTTGTAAGCAAGTAAGGAAATACAATACAATTAACTATACTAAAAACATGTTCCTATGAATACCGATTTGTTTCATTTGAACCACTAACTGGAAATGATATAATTCCTTTATTTTTTACTTTTTTCATTTTTAATATTTCTTCTTACCCACTTTTACTAAACTAATGAATTCACTACGCTCTTTTCACCAAAAATTCTCTATTTTATCAACATTTTTCTATGTTTATTTTACCATCGCGCTGAGCGTTTTCAGTGTGTCTTATAAATTTTATCATTTTTTAACCACTTTATATTTCAAAATGTGTCTTATGACCCAAAGTAGCAGTTCGCAAATATAAGAATTTTCCAAGGCTTCGTATGTCTACATTCGCAGTGTTTTAACTTCCTTATAAAGCAATAAAATCACCAAATACAATATCAAACATAATAGCTTGAATTCAAAACGATAATGTCTCAATGCGAGGATGTCCAGCAGGATTCTAGAGCACTGAAGGTGAAAGTGACAGCAAACCTTTTGAGCTTCCTATCTCGAAAGGGGAAACAAAGGATGCACTTCTTCCACTCTCCTTCCCTCATCTTGCGAGGAAGTGACCGACGTCGAGATCGCATGTAGTTGTTACAGTGTTACGTCTAGGTTTGCGTGATTCAGTTCGTCGAGGATTCACATGGAAGTCGGTTGTGGACACATTTAAAACTTTTGTATATTTCTATATACAGTAGAGTCTCTATAATTTATTCCTGAAAAATGTTTTCCTGCGTGAGTCACAACAAGCGTCTTACTGCGCTAGGAGTCAACGTGAGGTACGTAGAACTAAAACCAGAGGTAACTCCCGCCGACAATCTATATATTTAAAAAAATAAGGTATTCTGCCATGGCTTCGTTTAGAGCTTCTATTGAACCGATTGTTGTATTTTTTTCTTTAAAATGAAAGAATATGATCCCTAGATGTGTTATTAGATATTGTTTGTGTTGATTCACCAACATTTACGGTGTAAATTAATTAATTAAAACGTTCTTTAATAATACGCTTATCAATAGTCAATTGTTTTCTTTCAAAGGGTGGCAGTTTCAAAATCAATATAGTACATGAGTACATAGATGTGAGTCCATGCTGCTTGATGTTTTTGTTTTGATTGTTGAGATTTGTTTACAATTCGTCAAGGTTTTGTTTCCGTGTAATAATTGCATTGTGGTGTTGACAGTTTGCATGTATTTGCTTCTATGGTGTATTTTGTAGAGAGCATTCGCCCAGTGGGTTTTGCTCGGTTGTACTGATGTAGTGACGTTGTTTACAGGTTATGTCGAATTCCGAATCGTTGTCCACGCGCCCCAAAAGACGCAAACGTACATTAACTGGACGCAGGGAGAGAAAAAGCGTAGGTGTCGTGATAGTGAGGTCATTTCGTTTTCTATTGGGTCATTGTCTATGAAATGTCAGTTTTGTTCTGCTTTGTACTTTCCATGAGAGAGAAATTCTGCAAAAGATTTACTGTGTGTTGCTTAAATGTGAAAATAAGTATACCTTCGAGCAATATGCCAGAAGAAATCAAACAGTTGTTTATAGGAGATGATGACACATCAAAAAACTTTAGAAATAATATCCTTCAGTGTAATAGCGCTATATCTTTTGTGCCGATACTGCATTGCCACCTGGTCATGGGCCATACGTATTCAAAATTTTTGGAACTCATCACATATCATTATACCCTCAAGATCCAAACAATGCAATATATTGTGAACATTAGTCTGGGTACAGTATTTTACATTTATCTAAGATCTCACCGTCAAATTTTGACGGGTTCTCACTGGTGTGATGTTAAGATGGCGTGCTATTAACTCACGTAAAAGAAGCAATGTACTAAAAAAATGACTATTACTTTAAGATGTAATTAAATTATCTTCAGCAATTAATGTAAAAATATTATGCAAGCACATTTTTATTGAAACATACATACTTTGAAATTTAAAAGTTGTTTATATTACTATTTTAATAAATTAATCATTTTCGATTTCGATCGATTTTCGAGTTTTCATTCATTCGATCTAGGACCGGTCCCGTCCCCCTCGAATTACCGAGACTCTAATGTATTACTATTATTTTTTTCATCTTTCAACTATTAATAGTTAAATTGTTGGGAAGGGATTCTGAAACTCAAGAAAGTGTGCACATATGATTTTCTCCCCCCATACGTCACATAGTTTTTTTACTGTTTTTGACTAAATAAATATCTATACTGCCATGACTATAAGTTTTATGACAGATCGTAGTGTTGCATGAGTATGCAAAATCTTTCGGACATAAGTTTCACTTTTGATTCTTAATTATGTTAAAAAATTATCTCTGTATTTTCTTGCCCGATCATTGTTTATGATCTAAATGAAAGGTAATAAAGTATTCTTTAATAAATGTTCTTGCACGCTTTTTGATATCTCGTACCGTTTTTAGTAAATGTGCATTTTCTGAATGTGTGAAGTTAAAGCATTTTTTCAGTAGACGCATGTTTTGTGAAAGGTGTTTTGTGATTTTGACGATTTTCGAGCGACTGTACGAACGTGTTGGCAACAACTTGCAGATTCTTCATAAGACACAACGGGAAAAGCAGTTTAGTTCCTATCCTTTGAAAACGTATCGGTCTCACTTCGGTATGCAAGTCTTGGTAAGATCATTGCACTCATTGCACAGCATTAAGGTATTTAGACTAGGTATGTATAGCATGGTATGGCTATTGCGGTAGACAGCAATAGACGGATCGGTGATTCGCGATTGTGTCTACAAAACTCATGTTGCCAAAATGAGATATCACTTTTCTTGGGAGTACCAAGTAGCAGTAAAAATTGCAACAGTAACTTTGCGATGCTGCCAGATGTTAGTAAGTACGTACGTATAGTACGTATATTTACGTATAGTAAGTAGTATAGTACGTATAGTAGTATAGTACGTAGTTTGTACGTATAAAACCTCTCTCACTCTTTCAACGAACTTCTAGGGGGAGAGTTTATAAAACAAACTAATTAATTCTTTTAATTAAAAAATATTATAAGAAACAAAATATCTACAATTTAACGCTGCATAATATTTTTATATTCTCCGTTTACAGAAGGATTTTGTTTATTGAGAGTTTGAACGTACAATTTTTTGTTTTCATACGAAAAAAGTAATTGAAATTAATTACCCTTTTTTCTCTTACATTAAGAAGGGCGATTAAAACAGAGGGAAGAATGAGGCGCGATTTTTTTCTTCAATCCAAAAACTTACAGTGCAATCAATGAAGATGCATTCCAGATGAATTTGAGATACTGTTCTAGATAATAGTTGAAACCTTCAGGTAGAAACCGGCGAAAAATGTATTATTTTCGAATTATTAACATATTTTCGTGAAAACTTATAGTTACTTAAGACATTTTTACAATTCATTTCACAATTTTTTTACAAGATGCCTAAAGAAATAATTTGGATATGTACCTAATATGACAACGTAATAATACCAAAACAAAATAATTCGCCTACGTTACATTGCATTGAGAGCATCTTCTTAAAATTATCTGTTTGAGAGCATCGTCAACTCTAATCCCAAGGTAGCATTAACTACCTTCAATTCAAGAAATTTGAATCAAAGATCACCACCACTTTCTCTGGAAGTACAACTTGGCGCCTGTTTTGAATTTGATCTTGCATTGCTAAATTAGAAATTCGCTATTTTCTTTATGATCACAAAAAAATCTTAATTGTAATCTGAATGAACATTACATGCTAAATGCAACTTGTTAAAAATATATTTCAGTAATAAATTTTAACCTGCACATTTTGACTAAAACTACGAAACCACACTGAGATATCTAATGTTAAGACATAACGAGAAATCTAGTAATTGCGTGTTGCTTGAATTGCCAATAAGCAAATTTTTAAGCATAACATAAGCAAATATGCTCCAAGAAATACCTGTATGATGGAACACTTAAAAATTAAAACGAAATACCTATTTGAATTCATTCATATAACAAAAACCAACAATGAAAAAGAACTTTTAATATGACATATTAAATTATTATTATTAATCTATTGTGATAACACTATTAAAATTGTTGTAATACCTTTCAAATACAGAATTTTCAACAATACGTTTGTGTTGCTAACACATGCATGAAATACATGAAACATGCATCACTTACCTATTTTGTTGTTCAGAGATCGATTGTTGGAAGAAACGACACCAAATCCCACAAAAAAATATTACTCAGGAGCAATGCGAACTGCAATGCTAATGAAGATTTCTCGCAGTTTTACCTGACAGGAAAAGTCTTCAAAAAACCTTGGATGTCGAAAATCACTTCTTTCTGAAGTCTTTCCAATGGCGTACACGAACTCACAATCCGATCGCCACAACTTCACAAACCCAAAAATAAAATCACTTTGTAGCTTCTTACCTTAGAATACGATTGAACGAAAATGAAACTACTGCCAAAGAGTACCAAAAACTGCTGGTTTAACAAACCTTTTCTCTTTTCTCGTTACAGTAGTGTAAGCTGAACATATAAATTACTGGATATGCAAACGGAAATCCTTGCGCAAACAGCTCCGCGCAAGTGATCACGTGTTTGTCAACTGAAAGAGAAGATACGTTACGAAACGTACTGATCAGTTTAAATCAAAGATATTGGATAGTATTCTCCAAAATGATCATTATATTTATATCCATAAATTCCATCACGTTTTTAATGCCACTGAAGCATTTATTTTCAGAATCCTATCCACATTAGAATGATAAAAACTTTTAAGTGCTTCTTACTGTGGAAAATAAGTACATGTAGACAAGGTTGCCAGATCTAGGCACGATTAAAAAGGCCTTGAGATTTGATACTTATAATATATTATATATTATAATATAACATAATTTTATATTATAATATAATTTTGTCATTACAACGTAACGTAAGGTTGCTCCCCATCCTCCACTTGTAATAAATCCTAACACACATATTCAATAAGACAAATATTCCATTTCAACCCCACCATCTTTCAGAGTTAAACAGCGTATTATTAAAAATAGAGTGCTTCCTATACATATTTTAACACAATTTTTAAATTTAAACACAAGATATTTTTGATACATTTTTAACCTTAATTTTTACTTTTAAAACAATAATTATTAATTATTAAAATTATAAGAATTCTACTAATTGAAGACCGGAAGTTGGACAAAATGTCTTATTATTATTGTTACAATTTTAATGGCCCTGTTTCGTAGGTTCTCGTTAAAGCTACAATTAGTAATGTGGCAATTAAAATAATTATTGTTGTTAACAGAGAATACTCAAAATGATTGACTTCTAATTAGTATTAATATTCACACTTCACACATTAACGAACCATTTTACAAATTACAACCATTAACAAATCATTTTTAGAATACATAAGTTTTTCTTCCCCATACGTCACATACAGTTTTTGACTGTTTTTGACTAAATAAATAAAAAAAATTAATAAAAAATACTGTCTCAGAACCACGTTTCTCGACCATTTGGCAGCATCTTCTGATGTACTGTAATATTCACAAATCTTTCTTAAATATAATAAAAATACAAAATTAAATAAAGTGAAGAAATAAAGCGAATGATGTAACAAAAAACTCTAATGGTATGAAATATTTTTTAGTTCTCTAAATACGAAGCACAAGTCTTGCCTGAGACAAAAAAGTGACATTAAAAACAAACTTAGATACATGTAAAAATATTCAGGCATAATAAAATAACAATAACAGTAATGGAATGAGAGATTAATCAATCTAGTTCAGTTTCCAATACATTGAAAGTTAAATGATGATAAAAACGTCTAATGGGGGATGGCCACGTTGTAATATGTGGGTGTGTGTGAAGGAAGGAGGAAGTAGTCCCCCAGAGCAAGGAATAAACAGTTAAAGAAACGACAGAAATACATGAATTATTCTGTGGAAAGTAATTTAATTTTGGCTAAAACATTATCATAGGCATTAGTGAAAATATTGGATTCAACATTAATATTGGCAGTAATACAATAATATATTTGTATATTTTTTGTACGTACTGTTTTGAGTCCTGAGTTTTCTCCAGAACTGAATATATTCTTTCCTTCTCTAGGCCCGTATTTATACTCGAACAGTTTTTAAAGAAACGAATGCTGATAGGACAATTTTAAAGCTGACGGAAAGATTCAGGTAAGGCGTTCCCAAGGATTTAATTGTAGTAAAAAATTGGCCTTATTGTAAGCAATAACATTTTTCAAATTTTAATTATGAAGCAGTTGCTTTCATATATTTATAGATACTACAGCTTCACAATAAAATTGATGTATGACTTGTATTACATAATCAAAATTTTGTAAAACATTGTAGCTTTCAGCATCAACTAATAAATAGGTGCTTTGTTAAATGCACATTGGGTAGGAAGAAGTTCTCCTGTAAGAAGCGCTTTAATTTTTTTCCGAGTTGCTGTGAGCCTTCAGGAATACTTTTTTGTACTGAACATCAGTGAGACAACTAGGGTTGCCAGCTGTGTTGCAAGCTCTTTCCCCATCACTACAGAATTTCGCCAAAAAAACTCTCCAATGAAAGAAAACTACCCTAACTTTGAAACGAAAAAATATTCTGCAAGTTATGGACCGACGACATGAGCCTAACGATCCAATTGGCCGTGCCCTTAAATTCAAATAATTCAAATCAATTAATCATCCCATTTTGAGCTGCTCAAAGATATATCTTTGTTTTTCTTCACGTTTTTGCTTTCTCGTATACATACGTATATACGGAGTAATAGAGAAAGTTATGTAACGTTGCGCGAAAAAAATGTGCATTTTCGCCGGAAAAAATTCATTGCCGGGCTCTGGTGGCGAAAACGTGCATGAAACCAGTTGCTAAATTAAGAGAAAAAATCCTCTAACACGTGGTGTAGCCAGAATCTCTATATTGCGGATCCTTGATGTCGAAAAACCAATTGGTAGCAAAACGTCCGTCCATCCGTCCGTCCGTGAACACTCGTAGCGCATAAACCATTGCTATGATCTTCAAATTGAAGAATTCCCTATCTATCTGGCTCTAGTTGAAGCTTTGAAAATTTGAAAAACATTCTTTAAAATTTGGGGGCACTTTACATTAAGCCCTCCGATCGCTTTCAAGATTTTCTCAAAAACGAATCCAAATTTCTTGCAAGATAAGAGCAAAATACACTTATAAAGGTGGCATAGGTCAGAATATCACGGTTAACACTGAATTTCCGAAAATTGCAAGTTTGAATTTTTCCGGCGTCTTCCTACAACTACAAAATTGAAGACGGATTTTACCTTCAAATGAAGTTTGTTGTGCAAAATTAGTTCTTTCAATTAGGTCATGTCGATTGTTTTTGGAGCTTTTAGTGTTTTTCGTGAAATAGTCCGTGCAATATTTGCAAAACTAACAAAAACAAAATTTTCTCAAAAACGGCTTCAAATTTTTTCTTTAAATTTTTGGTAAGGTTAGTGCCAAACGAACCCTATCCGTGACAAATACATATTGCTGTATCCTATTGTTTTTTCAAAAATTTCAAAAATGGAATTTTTTGACTTGTCTCTCACTTCTGTAAAACTTACATTAAATACGATTTCTTCACATTATTATATTTGTGAGCACATGTGCTTTAAATAATGCCAAATAAAGTTTCTCGAAAACAACAATCTTCAGTAAAAATGACAACAAAATTCAGCATTTTCAGAAACGCTCAAACGCCATTTTCTCAAAAACGGCTCCAAATTTATCCGATAGATAGTGTTTATTGCACTGTTTGTTATGACATTAAGTTCGTTTTGGTGTATTCATTTTTTTCTTTTTAATTACACAAATGTAATTTTCTTGAAATACCTCTCACGCCGTTAATATGGACATTTCCATCAATTTGTAAGCATTATTACATATGTGAGTGGAAGGGACTCAAATGAAACTTTTCGAAAACTCAATATATTCCTCTGAAAAAGAGCTTAAATTTCTCATTTACAGTAATGCTTAATCGCCATTTTCTTAAATTCGACACATAGAAAATGAATATTTCTATCTGGACTCCGGATGAAAATAATTTCCCCAAACATTTCCCGGAGTATTTGTATTTCCCACATAGAAAAAAATCCCCATTTTAGGAACAAAATTTCCCAATGTAGTTATTTGGGATATAATACAAGCAGGGCTTCTACTGCCTTAAACGCTCTTCCTCAGACACCAGAAGGAAGAAATTAGAACATTTATAAAAACATGCTAACATTTTATATACTTCGATATAAATATAATGGCACTTCAAGGTCACAAGCTGGAACCAAAGGATATTGTCATCCAATCCAAGCTCTCATACCAAAAATTCAAGTGGTAACGAAGCTCCAGATTGGATGACAAGTGTCCCCACCTACGTCCAGCTCCTGTAGTGACCTTATTAAGTATAACCCATAAGTCATAAAAGTCCCATTGCATCGTTAATGCAATGCATGTTTTGTTTAATATTATTCATATCGACGGTTATCAGCTGCATTGATTGTAGATGATATCAAGGAAAACTTCATAATTTTGTATACACAATTTCATTGTGTATGGGAAACTCCTTTCTGTCATTCTATAAATTCAGTGGCATCCTCTTTCCCTCATAGAAAACAATTTTTTTAATAGACGAGACTCGTTTGTTTTTCACCACAACCACAGTATACTCTGCCCCTCACTTTCAAAGCACACTCCCGGTATGCATACTCTCTGTGCATACTTGAACGTTATTTATCTCGTTTAGAGAAAGTAATAAGCATTCTCTACTCATTCTATATTACAAAACTGTACAACTAGAGTATGATATAATTGCCACAAAAATTATCAAATTTTGAATATTGTAATATTTTAAATTATTCTAATGAAATTTTAATGAGCATATAGATATTCCCAGAAGTGTTCGGTAACGAGAATTGATGATGATACCGGGAGCGATAGCTCAGTACATCAACTGATGTCACTGCAGCGCCTCTGACCGGGAGGTCCTAGGTTCGAATCCTGACAGCGGCAGGATTTTCGACACTAGCTTTTCAGCTAGGTCGAATTCAGTCGCTGTCTGGATGAGATTTCTAAAGTCCGGCTGCTCTGATCGGTAGTTTTCCGTGGTTTCTCCGATCAACGCCAGGCGAACGCCGGAACGGTACCCTAACAAACGGGCCACGGACCGCGCGCGATCTTTTCTTCCTTGTCCTATCCTCTCCCCATACACACGCACTAACAAGCACTACACTACCAGATTTTCCGGGAGACCGGTCGGGAACTTAGAGCTTCTCCCGACTGGGGCGGTGTCCCGCTGGTGGGAAAGTCCTGCTTACGGGGAAACCCCACTAGCCGACGGTAGGTCAGCGCCGGATCTCGCCATCCAGCGGGAGAAGATCACCGCCATCTCCCGAGAAAAACATGCACTACACTCACTGGACTAATGACCAAAGCAGTTGACGCGCCCGGAAACACGAAAAAATCAATCAATGATGATGATGCATGGCAGAACATTGAAGAAGAGTGATCCGACAACTTTCTTCGGAATAAAATGTTCAATATTTGTGCGGATTGAAATTAAGTAATCATAATGTGACATTATGGATGGCAATGACATCAACGACGAGGAACAGGCTCATTACAACGGCCAGCACGACGACAAGAACGAGGAAGTCGACGACGAAGAGTATGACTACAGATTGTTCTTTTCGTGGGCGAGATCATTACTGACGACAGACAATTACACAGTTTGATTAGCATGGATTTAGTGGTGCCACGTAATCAGGGACGTAGCGTCCATGAATGTGGGTGACGTGTTACATACCCTCTCAACATCAGCAATTTTTATTTTAAATTGTAAATTGTCCTTTTGTTATTTTCGTTTTATCGCTCCACTTCATATTTCAAATATCGCGCCGTTGAGGATTCGATTCTTCACAAGGATGAACTTTTTTTTTAATTGGTTATTTAAGGTCGCATCAACATCTTAGGTCATTAGCGACCACTATTAACGGTATGGTAACTATGAGGATGAAACGATATGGTGATGATAAGGGGTGAAAGGACGAACACAAATACAACTATGCCCAAGGCGGCACTCGAACCCGCGACCCTTCGGTCCGAGATCACTACGACACTACTGCCTTAGCGATCTCGGCCACCGGACCGACAAGGACAAACCACTTTGAAACACGATATAAGATATATATTTCTTACACCAAGCTCTGAATATACACACTCTACCATTCTCTGAAAAGGAAAATATAATTAAAGCAGGACCATCAAAATCACTTCAGTATAATTATGAACGTTACAAAATGTCAGAAATATTTATAAGGAAGAGAGATTTAACGCAAAATTTATGAAAGAATCATGAATAAGCATATGTGAGAGTCTTAAAAAAAGATTATCTTGTTTTCTGTTCTCAAACGAAATGTGTGGAATTTCAATGGTTATGCAGATTTAAAAAATATTTACAAGACTTTGAAGACGCATAGTAAGTACTCTCACACTTACATAGCATGTGAGAAACAGTTCAAATTGTTTGGAAAATTTAAAAGGATAGAATTTTATTTAAGAAGCCATTACATGCTTTGTTGAGCAATAAAAAAGTGAAGTAAGGAAGAACAGAGTCTGTCAAACTTCGAGTTGTATACTTTCTCGTGGCAATGTGAGTAGAGGATCATCAAATAAATGAAATTGTCATGAAGTGAAATATAAAACTCAAGGTTTTCGAGCAACTCGTCAGAAGTTCAGAACGATTTGATTGTGTGAGCATTCTAATGACCAACGAAATTAAAAATTAAATTGATGAAGCCTCTTTTGTCTCTTTGACTAGTGGATGAAACTCCCGATGTAAACAGCAAAGAACAAGTCAACAGCTTTTCGTTGTCTGTAAATTAAGGTTTTCTTTTCTAGCTTTTTTCTAAATCAATGCTTTCCATTTTATAAATTATGCTAATTCCAATTCATCTGTAATGTGTATGAGACTTTTTAAAATAATTGAATGCGAGTGATTTTATTCTTAATGTACCAGGGCACACATTTTGCCTCAAGTCAACTTTTTCTAACCTTCAACAGACACGAACTACGTGAATCATAACACTTTCACTGGATCCATTTCGTTGGTTTTTTCATTTTAAATACACAAAATACTCGTGTGCTTTAAATGATCAAAGTGGTAGAAATGGTATTGGCGAGTGGAGCATACGAGGAGTTTTAAATTATTTTCTCATTTCTCGGGTTATATTCCCGTAGCCAAAAATAAAGCTATGCCACTGCAATTTAGTCATTAGACAACTACTGCGTAATCCAAGAATTTCCAATTGCAAATATTCTGCTCGAGGACGTTTCGCAAAAGAAGGCGGAATTTTGGTTCTACGGAGGAAAACTAATCCCGGTTTTGAGATATTTTTTAATTTCAGAAGTCTACCTTTTTTGACATTTTTAGAGGCAACAAAAGGAGCTTATAATCAGCGAGGAATCGTACAGTAGTAAGTGCTACAACTTAGTAATTAAAGAGATGGGCACACTTTTTTAGTATATATCTAAAGTATAGGACCAAAAAAGGGCAAGTAACAAAACAATTTCTTACATATTTTTATTTTACATCACAGTTGAAGTTAAATAGAACAATGTATTCTTCGCAAACTCGATCTCTTTCAGTAGATTGTAGCTGTAATGTGGAACTTCGTCCTCTTGTAAGCGTGAACTATCGAAGGTAGATCTGTAAACAAACCAACAATATTAGAATCTTACCAAAGCGATGTACAACGGGTAAGTCACTAAAAGGAGGTAGAAACGTCTATTTGCTCAAGACAAGCTTTCGTTAGCCAATAATCAATTTCAAAGTATAAATTTGTTTAACTTCCAAAATGAAACCAAGTTTAAGACTGTACTGAATGCGGCATTGCAAATGTTTTCTGAAATCAAAAGTAGATGCCCGTATCAGTAGCCCTTCCTAACCCACCCCCATTTTCCGGGAGCTTCAAAATAAAATATATTAAGCCATCCCACACATCCTCATAAACCATCTCCATAAACCCATCTGGAGAATTTTATTGGTCGAAATTGATGAAAAGGCTGTTCTGAAAGCCACTAGTGCCCAAAACCTGATTTGGTACGTTCTTTAGACAGTTTCGAATGCAGCGTAGCAAATTTTTTCCTGAAATAAAGAGCAGACCCCGATAGTAGCCTTTCCCCTCCCATCCCATTTCCCGACGACCTGAAAATAAAATAAATTAAATTACTCACTCACTCCGCCCTTAAACCCCTTGAATTCTTCAGTCGAAATGCGAAAACATTGCGTACAGTTTTTCCAAAGCTAAAGAAACCTGATTCAGTACGTTGTTTAGTACATATTGAATGTGGCTTGCTATTTTCCTGAAATGAAGAGCAGACCCCGATTAGTATCGCATCCCCTCTCCTCCCATTTTTGTCTTCTGATCTGAAAATTAAATACAAGCCTTCTATCCGTCCCATCCTTGGTGGCCTTCTCCGTAGTTTCATGTCAACTTCTGGACGAGACGTTACTTCTCTTTCCTTGTTCACCGCTATTTCTCATCGAGTTTGTGCCGAAGGCAAACCTGCAAGCAGAGTTCATTTTACAGCAAGTATTACGTTCAAATACTTCAACTGAGTCGCATGGTACAATACTTAACTTCGAGAAGGTTCTTGAAGACTTCTGGCTACATGAATTCGACGTTAGAGAATAAAGTAACATGTTACGACCTTCCCTGCTCCTGTGTCATGCCTACTTACAACTAATCACTTCCCTGGTCGTAATTCCCTCAATGCGAGACCATCGCCTCGAAATATTGTCAAGGATTCCCTCGGTGGAAGGTCCTTCTAGAATGCTTTGCTCCGAAGTCACGTATATTCGAAAATTGTTAGAAGGTACATCGCACCTCTGAGGACAACTTTCCAGAACACCTCCAATACTCGTGAAGGGCATTTTCAACGAAGAGCCCTGAGCTAGCTGGACTGCAAGGGCGTTTCCTACGCAGTCTCTACATTGCCCCCACAGTCCAGGGGAGAATTACGAAATGATATCGTCCCCAATACAAGCTTAGTTTGCGTGTTTTCTACCTATGAACCTGCAATACAACCACGAATTCCGCGACGAAGAAAATTACTCTGAAAATAAAATTGCATTAGGCTAATATTACACGAGGAGCCCCGTTACACCTAACTGAGCAGGGCAATGGCTGTACATCCCGCCCCAAAACGTGTCTACAAGTGAAGAGCCGATACGTAAGTTTTCTTATTCATATTCTTCATGAATTTCCTTTTACAGATCGTAATGAAAATTTAATGAAATGCAACTAATGAGCAAGGTTACATTGTTTAAAACAAAGTGAAATAACTATAAACTTCGTAAATTAAGCATTCAAAAGTCAAATTACATCTCAACAATACATGTTAATATTAAGAGTAAAATTAAATAATTTATCACTACCTTCAATACCCCTGCATTGAATCGGAATATCAGCCCTTGCCCTGACATTTACGAGCTCCCTAAGTACAGTCAGAAGGGAGGGAAGGTGGAGGTCAGCGTACCTTAGGCTCAAGGCGTCAGCTGCGAGAGACCACAGAGATGAGGCCCTGCCCAGTGCTCCCCGTTGCTCCAGACCTTCACGCCCTCCGCTGCACACTCCGCTAGCGCAAGCGCCAGACGACGACTCCAGCGCAACACCAGCGCTTCCTCAGCGAAACAACACAGAGTCGTAATCTATGCCTTTCTACTAACTCCTTCCCCTCACGCGCACCGCCCCTTCGGGCTCACCCTTCACGGGCTCACCCCTTCGCGTCTCCCCATTGGTTACCCTCCGCCCAGGTTGGAAGAAAATGAATGAATATTCCATAATATATAATTTTTACACACTATTTCAAAACAACGACATTATTATACTTTTATATCGCCAAGCAGTATATTATTATTTTATTTTTAGTTTTTGAAATGCAGTCATTTACAATCGCGAGACATAACATAAGTTTCCGCCCCTCTGACGCAGGTGGGAGGGGTTTTCTCCAAACGATGGTGGAGGGTAGTGTCGGATTACCGCATAAGCAGATTAAGCAATTGCTTATTTTGGTATTTAACATTTAAAAAATAGCAATGTTATCTAACTAATTAAGTTTGAAAATATTTCTAAGTATATATAAGGTTTTACACACATAATAATATTATTAATATTTATGAGTTCAAAAATGTCAAATTTTCAATCTTTTAAACCTTGGGGGTTAAATTTTTCTATCCAAAAGTAGGATTATTCAAAACAACCGGACATTTGTTTAAGTTCATGTTCATTATTGGCTTACAGCGCAGCTATCGGTATTGACCTATTTCATGTTTAAACTTGACGAAACAATAACATAAAAAACAAATTGAAGGTGTTGTGCTGTTTTTTAACTGTTTTTAAAGAATTTATATACCTAATTATACGTCGTATAGTTTTTCATTATAGATAAAAATAAAAACCGTTTGTTTATTATTGAAATATACTAGTCCAAGTAGTTATTTCGTACACTGTTATACCGTCAGCGTTCAATCTGTACACAAAATATAACATGTATTTATAGTGACAAGGTACTGAAAAAAGTGTAAAATAAAGGAAAAGTTCCCAGGTGACAAAACTGGTTCCAAAAAAAATGAAACATAAATAAGTAAGTAAAGTGTTGCATTTTTTCTTTTGGCTGATATACTAATTCTTGAATGAAAATGATGTTTACTAACTTAAATAATTTTTATCAAATTTTGCACCCATTGCAAATGTCCATCTACCACATTATTTTATTGTAAGTGTTTTAATAGGTCTAATCAAAATTTAATATGAAGAGAAATTATCTAAGTGGATCTCAATATCGAAAACTAGAGGAAAAGAGACAGAAATATGAGGAAATCATTAACATATTGCCCAAATTAACTTATTGTTTCAACCATCTGCATCACTTTCAACCTCACAAAATGTTCTTGATAGTGTGGAGGATGTGGCAGAGGAGAAAACAATGCAAGAAATCCAGTATCAAGCGCTTTTTTTTCAATAACGATAATCATCCAGTAATTCAAATTTTTGCTGTTCAAAATAATAGAATTAACGATCTTGGCAGGTGTAGTGTGTTTAATGCGGATGACACCAACTACTGGATAAATCAAAGACCGCAAAATTATCAATATCATTCAGGACCATTTGAAAACTCACGCAGGACATTTCGGATGGCAAACAAACACAATGTTGCTCTCAAAATCTATATCATTATAAGAAAGAAATGATGAAATGTACGTTCGAGAGTGGCTCCGTATTCTCCATCAAATGGTTCGGTGTATTGTTTTGCATGTAAACCTTTTCCATCAAATGTCCTGTCGCGATTTGTAACCGGACTTAGTGACTGGCGTAATAGAGCAATTGATAAGTCATTTTACCTTGCAAAAGGTGAGGTAGAAGATTTTATTTTGTTTATATTGTTATTAGTAAGAAAACCTAAAGGTGTCCACCTCGAAATACTTTGAGAAAAGTTTTGGTAGAAAAAACAGGATTTTTTTTTTGGTTTTTGCAAAATAACATTTTAATAGTTGATCGTAGCGCAAAAATAGTTATGTACAATTTTAAAGGTTATATAATTTTATAAAAATTTGCTTTATAAATTATTTTCTTCAAGAAAATAGTAACAGAGCTACGATATTTTAAAGTTAAAAAAAATATTCTGAAGTTGCCCAAAATAGTCTCTCTAATGTAGTATTTTGAATTCTTAAGATCGTTATACATAAAAAGAGATTAAATACTAATATGTGTAATACTTTACGAGGTTACATTCACGTTTCAAAGTTCTGGTAATAGTGACAGTCGGCCTATATGTTCTGCCCACTAACACGATTTTTACTTATTTGAAAAGCTTTTCAATAGAATAAAATGATACTCGTTTCTTCTTATTTTAATAATAATAATAATTATTGTTATTAATAATAATAATTATCATTATTTATTATTGTTGTTGTTATTAGTTTTTAATATTACTTACAATCCCATGATAGACCGCGCTTTCCACAAATAAATTTTGTGCACAAGGTTATGAAATTTTCCTTGAAACTATCAATAATGCGGATGAAAAACCGTCAATACGAATGGGGTCGGAAAATAACTTTGCTAACGAGGATTTGGTCGCAGAAGAAGCACGTACTACCTTTTCTGACAAAAAAAATGAGCAGGCCGACAAGAAGAAAAATAAAGGGAATTCGTCTAGCTACTAATGTCAATAAGACCACGAAGGTCGTATTTTCTTACCTTGAAGGCAACTCTGGTGAACATCTCTTTCTTATTGATTTGATGGGCTAATACAGGTAGATTACCGACCTAATAACCGCTCTGTATAATCGTGCCTCCTCCAAAGGTTTGGAGAAGATATGTTGATAAAAGACAGCAAACAGAACATCTGTTGTATATTTTCAAAAATATTGAGTACAAAATATTAAATGACTGCTGGTATCAAAACAAGAAATAAAATATTGCAGATGCTCGTCTCAGAGTCTTTGAAAAGGCAGCTGACTCATTCATAGGTGTATGAAATAAAGGAATACCCACCAGCAAACGATTTCTTACCTAATGTTGAATCGGTCGTACCAGTTACTTTGCCTTTATTGTTTGAGTCGGGTATTTTAAAACATGAGAATGATGCACTTGACTCATGGAAGAAAGCAATATCTATCGTTGAGACATGCTGTCGCTTCGGCATTAAGACAAGTCTTTTTTCTCTTCCCATTTGACAGAGCTAGCGGTATATGTACTCAAGAAGTTCGGATCAAAGCTCCTTATTGATATCATATTTTCTATCGAATTCGCTTCGTCGTTCTTCGAAACTTCATTACTTGAAACGTCTTACATTCTGTTAAATACTCAAAACTAAGTAATGAAGAATTCTGTCACTTCATGTTGGACAACGCAGATCATGTGAACGCATTGAATGGTCTAATACTTTTCATGATTCGAAAATGCCCACAGGAGGAATAATGACAATAATTCCTCAATCTGCAATCGAACTTCTACGACCAAACCCTCGTCCGAACTTATAAATCTGCCTTAGAATGTTTTAAATATTTATGATAAACTGTTCTGGAGAGCGATCTTTTTCAGTTCAAAAGGATAAAAAAAATCCTCTGAGGACGACAATGCGACAAGATAAGTTAAGTTCGTTGGCTTTACTATCATCATTATTGAATCTGATGTTATGCGACGCTTGAATTTTGATGATTTAATAAAATAATTTCCTCGGCAAGAGTGTAGAAAGAGATATTTTAAATGAGTTTAAATGAGATATTTCTATTTATCTACAATACATACGAATAGTCAAGTGTAAACCAAAAGTAATAATGCATGTATATTTGTTGTTTGATAAATTAAATGCGTAAATATTGTATTCATTTTTTAGTTTTTATATTGCCATTTGTCATAAATGTTATAAAGAAAACTATAAAAATTATATTTAGATATATTTTAAATTAAAAATTGGAGTTTAATGTATATATTTGGATAAAAAATTGATCAATGGGGCCCCAAAATATTTACTGCTTGAGTCCCGTGGACTGGGAATTCGACCCTGGTAGAGGGAGAAGTGCGGAAGGATTACTGAATAGAATTATTGTGGCCACTGACAGCTTATTTAATCCAAGTTGTACTGAAAAAAGATAGAATCACAGAATTTTCCCAATCATGAATTTTGAACTGAAATTTCTAATGCATAGACCATTACATACATTACAATGTTTTACCCTGAAATTTAAATTATTTTTTTCTATAATTTGAGAAGTTTAAATAAAAAATAATTAATATAGTTTAATTCATTATGTCGTCAGTGTACAAACTTGTTCCTTCTTACATTGGGCTTGATTTTTTTAAATTTCTAGAACCACAAGAAACGTAGTTCAGTTAAAACAAGCTGATTATGATCAGTCAATTATTTTATTAGCTGACAATAGATTCAGTGAATGGAATGCTTTCAACTTTTCTCAAATATAATAATGATTTATTTTTATTCGCTCAGCAGCTTGGTTCTGTCAGCAATTCATGGCTTCCAAATGATGAAGCCATGACATCAGTCATAATTATTCAGATGATTTCATTGAATGTAGATGTAACCACGCTCTGCTACCAGATTCTTAGTTGTCATCTTAAATATTTCGTTCTTAATAACAAAACATTTAATTAATTCACAGATTTACTTTTCAACAAATTAGAGTATTAGCTGAATGCAGCGTCGCCGACGTGCAAACTTTTCTAAAAGTAGTTTCACGTGTATAAAATTTCTTAATTTCATGCATAGCTTCGTTCAAGTGAATTCATACAGTCTCTGGTATCTTGCATTGGACTTACTAATGAACTATAGTTCCTTATAATGTACTTCCGTTCAAAAATTCCCAACGACCAATACCTAGCATGTTACTCCATACGGAATATGAACTGGTGATATTGCAATTTCATAATTATAATCTCCGAAAAGAATACTTACAGGTATGAATAATGCGAATTTTTAGCATTAAGTACCGCTACATTTTTGCTAATAACCAATTAATTTAAAAAAAATTTTTAAAAAAATATACTGCTAGAAATCAATTTCTTTCCTTTCTCTCTTCCTTTTTTCGGCCATTCTTCAAATTATCCAGAATTTTCTGCGTGTTAGTGCGGTATTGCCGGAGAGATTTAGAGTGTAACCCACTGTTATGTTCAGAATAATTGCACGCTTTACATACACAAACATTTATTGTAATTAACTGCCGAAAGTACAAAGGTTACAATTCCAAAGTCCAAAGAGCGTACCGAGTCACAAACCAAAATCTAGAAACCAAAAGTCCGGGAGATGTACCAAAAACAAGCAATGTCGTAATCAGAAATCACATTGTACAATCTCCTCGTCGAATTCAATTGGGCGCACGGTCACTAACGCTCTCCACTCAACTCAATGGCCAATTACTCCGTACTTCTCGGCTGGCGGCGCTCGCTCTTAAAGCGGGCGGCGCTGGAGACTCGCTGCTGCGTATCCGCCCCCCGCTGCCTTCTATGACCGCCGCTGAGCGCTGCTTTTTAGGCGCGCTCTTTAAACGTGTTTCACAGCCGCGACACCCACCCTCTCCGAATTTTTTGGAGAAAATTTATTTACATGTGAAGTACACTGCGCTATACGAGTATATACGAGATACAATCATGTTTTACGCAGAAAAATTATTGAATTTTTTGTATGAGTATACCCTCCGTACCCTACTCTGCCTTGCCCTCTTCCGTCCTGCCCCATTGTGCCCTGCCCTCCGTCAGTTCCGATCTCACCCTGTCCCGTCCCACCAGTACTTAAAAAAAGTGGAGATTTCGATCATTTTCGAGCTAGTTACATGGCGTTGGTTTCATTTCTGGCTTACTAAGATCGCAGCGCCAAAACACGCAAAAAAAATTTTGGAATTTTCTTTTAATCGTGTTGCCAGATCCAAAAACCTAATATCAGTTCCCCATCAGGAGAACGACACGCGTCGAATGACACCTCATATGTCTTGATTGGCCCACGGGAAGTGGTCTACCCGTGAGTGACGGAACGCACATCCGAACATTCGCGCACTCAGGACTTACTCCAGCACTGTGTAGGGATTCGATGTACGTATAGTGATAACTGAATTGAATTGAATTTGCCTTATTTTACGTGGCGAGACTCAGGCCATGAGACCTGCTCTTCCGCCTGACCACGCAAATTTCGTTACGCTCCTTTCATCTACTAGGGGAGAAAGAACGTATTACTCGGGCGACGAAATAGGCGATTTGAATTTAGCTCAGAGGCGTCATTTAGGCTTGAGGATCTCTTACATGCAGTAAATGTACTAACATGGGACAGCCGGCTTTACTTCCCCTACGAAGGATTTTTTCGCCCTTAAAAATCCACGGCTTCGATCGGGTTTGAACCCGCAAACTTGGGTATAGCAGTCCAATACGCTAACCGCTACACCATCGCCGCCGCAAAACATGCACGAGGGCACTTCATTTCTTTTTGGCTCTTCTAACGTGTGTGCGAAATAAATCACTATGTAGTATTTGAGTAACTGCTAGTGTCCGGCCAATTGTTCCTCACTCAGAGTAAGACTTCACCACATTCACTAATCTTCAACAGGTGTCATTCGACACCTGAGTGGATTCTACAAAACCATAGGAAAACATAGAAAATGAATGTATCAGCCTTGACTACAAAAACTTTAATTGTAATCATAACCAAGAAAAGAACGTCAAAACTCAACAATGCAATCTGATATTGATTATAGTAGTTTAAGTTGGTTGTGGTAATAGTTGTTCTTGAGAGTCATTTGATAAATGTTAGCTGCTCTTTCTTAAAATGTTGAATAAAACTTATTTTTTTAAATTATTAATCATTAAAATTATTCTTTCAAAAACAGATTCCCACACAACATGGTGTGGCGTCGCTGCGGCGGGCCGCTTCGGGGAAACCCGCTCCTAAGCCGGAGGTGGGATGGGGGTGGAAGTAAATTGTAAATATCAAACAGAAACAGTCGTCTGTGTTATTCTTTTCTAGTACGTCACAATGGTAATCAAGTAAAAGCAACCTTAAAAAAAAAAATCAAGTGCTAAAAGCACTTGATGTAGAACCAGGTAAGCAAGTATTAAAACGTTATAGCTCATAAAAGGATATCAACTTCCGGAAATTTAAATTACCTCAGTAAGTGTTGCATTTGCTCTCAGCATTTAATGCTTTTTGCGAAAGCAGAACTCCGTAACGTTAAAAAGAACCCGTGGGCTCCTCCGGGATTTGAAACCGGGAGCTCTCGCACCCTAAGCGAGAATCATACCCCTAGACCAACGAGCCACTATCTCCTAGCAACATCAGAACTAATTACTATGACCAAGAAGATACACATTTTGCGATGTAAATAGAATACCTGCTTTAGCTGTGAAATTTAAAAAAAAAAATTAAGGTTAAAAACATCATGTAGGAAAAACTGCATATTTAATTTTGAAGAAACGAACGCTTATATTAAATAGTTTTACATTTATTGATTACATTCATAAGAGATAAATAAGCACATTTCAAAATCAGATGATTGGCTTTCCGGCATTGCACAGTTGCCAACGTTTCAGCCTCATATTGCGACCTTCCTCAGGGCGAAATGGAATTTCCAGGAATTTCGCCTGAGGAAGGTCGCAATATGATGGCCGAACCGTTACAATTTGCCTTGGTGCACGGCGTTTCTCGGCCAAGGATGAATTGATGTTGGCTGTGCAGGTGTACTACATTTGCATAACTTACGGTGTATCCGGCATGGTCTAGTGGCTAGGATACCCGGCTCTCACCCGGGAGGCCCGGGTTCAATTCCCGGTGCCGGAAATGCTTTTTGAATGCAGCTATTCAGTTTCCAGTTTGCAGTTCGTTGCCAGGAAAACACGTTAAACAATTTCAGCTTGAAATTCTGAAAATAACATTGCAATGGAAGAAAGAATAAAAGAAGAGGCAGGTTTCCGCGAGTACAAGAATACTTGGCATCTAAAGGAGAGAGCGGATCATTAATAAGACTGTAATGTAGTTTATACGACGTTGACCTTATGATGTATTATCTCATTTTGCAGTTTGTTTTCTAACATGTATCTTAAGTAAGGTAGTACCACATTTCTGTGACCGTAACTCTGATTTCCACTTAATATTGAAATTTCTAATAACAGTCCTATTAACGTTTTTACCATACACAGGACTCCGATCATTTTTCTCAAACATTGTATTCAAAAGGTCGGAGGGTCGCGTATTGCACAGTTATTTAGTAATCGTCTAAAATATACACGGGATAGTAGAACTTTGTAAATAAATCCAGAAAGTCTAAAAAACACTATATTCTATGTATGTCATTTTGTACACTGTTATATCGTCAGCATCCAATCAGTACACAATATATCATGTATTTATAGCGACAAAATACTTTCAAAAATCATAAACATTAACCGTTTTTAAGTACCTTGTCGCTATAAATACATGTTATATTTTGTGTACAGGTTGCACGCTGAAGGTATAACAGTGTACGAAATGACAACTATTATAAACTAGTATATTACAATAGAGAAACGTTTTTATTCTATAATGAAAAACTACACGATTTATAATTAGGTAAGTGTTTACTTACTTTAACAATAGTTATATAGACATCCGCATAAGAATGAGCCAAAATGACACTTCCTAAACAAATGAACATCACATGTAATTTAGAGAAGTTCCCTCCGCCACAACAACTGTTAGCACGCCTTCTAAAGGTTTGGTTATGGCTCCCGCGAAGACACACTACAAAGTCTAAGGTTTCGCTGAGGAAGATGCACATACACATAAAATATAAATTTAATTATGTATGTGGAAAAATCTCTGAACATGCTCTCATATTCAGTAAAAGAAAACTGCCACAATCATTTCGTCACCTGACAGCGCAGGCGCCGGAAACACGAGAACCAGTACGCATATCCCTTTCAAGAGTTGGTTTTAGCATACACATAATACTTATCATACAAAAAGTAAATTCAATGTAATGTTTTTTTGTTTTTTTTTAATTTTAATTTGTTGCGTCTCGTTTGACGCAACGCGTCTCCAAGCCCCTTGGGGGGCGTTGAACGCTTTGCGCTTCTGGGAGTAATCCTCCCATTACTAACAGCGCTGGAGTAATCCTCCGTTAATATTGTCGCGTCTCGTCGCAGTCGGTTGTCAAGAGAACCGCCAGGTAGCATCTCCGCGTACGCGCCCGTTATGTTCTGAAAAAAATTACCGAAGAGCACATAGCACTGCACTTCATAATTTCAATTATTTCTCTCTATTAATTTCACTATATTTTCGTCGGACGAGGACATCACAAAATGAAGCGTCGAAGCCATTTACAAGTTAGCCAACTGCAAGCGAACGAATGGAGCAAGGAAAGTCTAATGGGTTCAAGGACACAACGACCACATTGAACCTTTAGTTCTGTTGCCAGCACTAGCTGTCAAAACGGTCCTGTTTTATAAAAATCGATCTATATAAAAAAAAAACATAGACACAGCGACTTCAAGCACCACAACACCTTCAATTCTACTTTTCATATGTTGTTTCGTAACGTTTAAACATGAAATTCGAAGAATACCGATAGTAGCGAGCTAAAATAATAATGAACTTGAACAAAAGGCCGGTTGGTTTGGATAATTGTACTTCTGGATAGAAACATTGAATCTCCCAAAGTTTGGAAGATTGAAAAATTTATATTTTTGAACTTGTAAATTATAATATTATTGTAAGTGTATACAAGCAACCCTATATATACATTGAAATATTTTCAAATTTAATTAGTAGATAATATTGCTATTTTTTAAAATGTTAACAAACATCAATAAATATCGTCTTTTGAAGGGGCCCCAATTTGACGGGAGCCCTAAGCAATTGATTAGTCTGCTAATGTGGTAATCCGAGACTGGTAATATTCTCTAAATATATAAAAGTATTAGTTTATGCGAATTATTTAGTTAACGCGAACGAAAGGCTGTCGTCATTATCGCCTACTGTTATCAGTGCAGCGTTACAACGGCGGGTTACAACAAGCAACGATGACCGCTAATACGTATGGGCATAATTGTAGTTGTAGGAAGACGCCGAAAATTGATTTTTTTCAATTTTCGATAAAACAGGGTTTTCAACAAACATGAGACCTGTGCAATTCTCTTTAACGTTCTTCACCCTAATCCAATAACAAAGTTTTATCAAAAACGTTGGCGCCATTTTTTTTTTTCAAATTTTTAAAATGTCCCAAGGGCTTCATGTGAAAAACGCTCCCAAAAATTAAAATATAGGTTGCAAATTCAAGGGGCAGCAACATCAACCAGATTTATTGGAGAATATTGATTTTGGAGGAAATCGGCTGAACGGTTTAGCCTCTAGCGCTGCTCACCGACAGTCATTTTGCCATCAATCAATTTTTCGGAATCTAGGACCCACTAATCCTGGATCTAGCTACACTGTTAGAGGCTTTTTTTTTCAATTTAGCATCTGGATTTATCCGCTTTTTGTTGCCAGGGACTTATAATAAGAGTTAGTCTGCAGAAAATTTGCTGTTTTTTTCGGGCAGAACAACATAACTTTCGCTCTACCGCGGCAGCGGTAGCGAGAAAGTTAAAAAAAGACTACGCTGGGATTTGTTTTCCCCCTATCCCCCCTTCTCACTGATACGAGACTTACTAGAAATTTCAATTTTAAGTGGAAACCATTAGGAGCCGATCAGAGTTACGGTCACATAAATGTGGTACTATCTTACTTAAGATACATGTTAGAAAACAAACTACAAAATGAGATAATATACGATAAGGTGAACGACGTATAAACTACATTACAATCTTATTAATGATTCGCTCTCTTACTTTAGATGCCAAGTAACTCTCGAAAACTTATCTCTTCTTTTATTCTTTCTTCCATTGCAATGTTATTTTCAGAATTTCAAGCTGAAATTGTTTAACGTGTTTTCCTGGCAGGGAACTGCAAACTGGAAACTGAATAGTTCCATTCAAAAAGCATTTCCGGCACCGGGAATTGAACCCGGGCCTCCCGGGTGAGAGCCGGGTATCCTAGCCACTAGACCATGACGGATACACCGTAAGTCATGCAAATGTAGTACACCTGCACAGCCAACATCAATTCATCCTTGGCCGAGAAACGCCGTGCACCAAGGCATAATTGTTAACGGTTCGGCCATCATATTGCGACCTTCCTCAGGGCGAAATGTCCTGAGAAATTCGCATTTCGCCCTGAGGAAGGTCGCAATATGACGGCTGAAACGTTGGCAACTGTGCCAATGACGCGTCGCTCCGGAAAGCCAATCATCTGATTTTGAAATGTGCTTATTTATCTCTTATGAATGTAATTAATAAATGTAGAACTATTTAATATAACGTTCGTTTCTTCAAAATTAAATATGCATTTTTCCTACATGATGTTTTAATCCAGATTAAGTGATTTTATTGCGTTGCTTTCGCATATGTACAAAAATATTTATCCACAGCTAAAGCAGTATTCTATTAACATCGCAAATGTGTATTTCTTGTCATAGTAAATTAGTTCTGGGATGCATAAACAGCGGCTCGTTGGTCTAGGGGTATGATTCTCGCTTAGGGTGCGAGAGGTCCCGGGTTCAAATCCCGGACGAGCCCGTGAGTTCTTTTTAAAGTTACGGAGTTCTGCTTTCGCAAAAAGCATAAAATGCTGAGAGCAAATGCAACACTTACCTCTCAGTAAATTAAATTTCCGGAAGTTGATAACCTTTTATGAGCTAAAACGTTTTAATACTTGCTTATCTGGCTCTACGGCATCACGTGCTAAAAAGGTTTGTTTGTTGTTTTTTTTACTTGATTACCATGTGTCGGAAGTCGAAGCATCTGTTTTTGAAAGAATAATTTTAATGATTAATAATTAAAAAAAATAAGGTTTTATTCAACATTTTAAGAAAGAGCAGCTAACATATATCAAATGATTCTCAAGAACAACTATTACCACAACCAAGTTAAACTACTATAATCAATATCAGATTGCATTGTCGAGTTTTGACATTCTTTTCTTGGTTATGATTATAAAGCTTTTATAGACGAGGCAGATAAATGCGGTTCCTATGAGTTTGTGAAGCGGTTTTGTCGACGTCCTTCTGCCGTTTCGCTCTCATAAGATTACCACAAAGAGAACGTAGGTGGTTCGATCGCAGAGGCGTTCAGAAGGTGTGAGTGTAGATGGGGCAATGTGTCCTAGACCCCTACTTAATGGGGTCCCGATTTTTTTATGAATCTAAAGAAATGAAAAAGATGTCACTAATCGGAATTTAACGCTATAAGTCATTTCTGATGCACGAAGAAATGAATTCTCTTAATGAATTGGGGGAGGAGGGAATTTTGTGTGTAAAAAAGGTGCTCCCTTGTATCAACTGTCCCTGGTTTTCTCAGGGCACCCCTGTTTTACGGTACGCTGTTGAATTTGAAAACGATGCCACAATTGTAATTGGGAATGCGCCGTGTTGTTCTGCAATTTCAGAAAACCGCTAAATTTAGCAAAGATGCTTGTGGAGAGGTGGTAGGCAAAGTCAATATAAATGGATCACTCCGCAGGAAGAATGTGGACGAGCAAACGGTGTTGTCATTCACCGGGAGCGCAACAAACGTGTTTTCATGGGACGTTCATATTTAACGTCAAAAAAGTTGAAAAAGATATGTGGCATATATATGGAAAAGTGATTGTGTGCAGTTTTCTGAAATTCTGGGATCCCTACTCTAATTCATATACAAGTTGAATTCTGAATATATTTGGAAATGAGCATTTTTGGCAAGAATTGATGAAAAGTTCGCTCCACTGTAATAAAAACTTTTTGCAAAGATCTATCGGCTATAGAGTTTGACTATCTATACAGATGTCCATAACGACGTCACAACCTTTGGCGGAAAAACGTTGGTTGGCAATCTTTGTTGGGCGCGTAAACGATTCCTAGGGAATTAGTAAGTTTTTGGCAGTATTGTGGGGTTGTCGAGGTTTATATTTGTCACATTTATTTACAATGATATTTGGTTTCTTTAGGTTTGTTTACGCCGTGGCTACCCATCTCGTTCACTAATTTGAAAGAAAGAGAAGCACTACTCTCTCAGACATACGTCAAGTCAAACTTTTCATTTTGAAAATGGTCCGAAGCAAATAATGTATGTCGTATGACGGTGGGTTATGTAGTTCTGGATGTTGAAGGGGCTGGAAGGTGTCAGGTGCGTTTCTTGTATTTAGAGTATTCCGACGGAGTAGTCTGTCAAGTATTGTCTGATGTCCATCAGCTTTCGACCCAGTCCGCCATTGGCGTTCCAGAGGAGATATTAGTTGCGTCTGGTCAATTTAGAGTAAGTCGCAACTTTCGTGAAGATGGTGATAATTTGGTCATATTGCCAGAGGTATTTCAGTCGATAAATTGTCGTTGGGCGCAGTTTTGTCTGAGTTTGGTGGCGTCGGTGGAAAGTAGTATGGGAAGTCAGTGTTAAAGCTGACATTCTTTTGTCTGTCTGATTTTGTCTAGTCTGTTGAAGGCTTTTTGTCTGTCTTATCTAGCTTTGAGCATAGCTGGGCGTCAGGAAGTAGGCAGGGTGGGCCTGCTGACAGTTGGGGCATCTAAAGTGGGAGTTTACAAGGGTGATTGTCGCTGCATTTTGCATGTATAGTCCCTCGTCAGCAGTAGTGGCGGCTGTGGTGGAGCATTTGGAAGTTGTCACATCTAGGAACACGGTGTCTGTTGGTATTCGTCGACGGTTATTTCGTGTTGAAGATAGTTTATGGACGATTTAATTTGTCCTAAGTCTTGTCAGTTTATTTCAATTATGTATAGTCCAAGTCCTGCCAGGGTGTTGTTGCAAGTCTTTTCATTTCAGATAGGTAATGTATTTAAAAGGGGAATTGAGAGGTCCAGTCGAGATGTCAGTCGGGGAATGTGAGGGTAATCCTTTGATAACGAGTTCCGTGTGTCGTTCTTGCGTCGTCTTGTGGTGGTAGTATAACTTAGTCTTAAAGTAGCGTGTTCGTATTCTGGGGTCAAGTTCTATTTTCTCCACGGCGTCAAGTAGTTTTTCGTGGGCGTCTAATGTCTTGGCCAGAATGATAAGTTCTGTTCGAGTGCTTTCTTGCGAGGAAACAGTTATATGTTGTTGCAGGTCAGTCAGTAGTCTTGACGGGCTTTTTCAGTTCTTTGTTGTCTATGTGTATGGTACAATGTGAGAGCATGGCGTTGGGGTTGAGTTGGTCTCAGTAGCGCTGACTTCATTTTTGTCGTTGTCAGTGAAGTCTCGAGAGTTTGTTTCAGTGGGAGCAGTGCTCCATTCGGTTGTCAGTAGGAATGGGTTTGATTCTGTCTGCAGGAATATGTTTAGCCGTATGCTGCCTTTTTTGGTAAGCGAAAGCCGTCGTCGTTCTTTGGGTCGGTAGAATTAGTATGAAGTATGGATAGGAAAGAGTTTGGTGGTAGTGGGAAGATTGGGCCGGTGCCACTCACCATTTGGTGCTCTGTGGTCTTGGTCGAAGATGAAGATGTACCCATGGTACTGGAAGAAGATTCGGAGGTGGTCCTTTTTACTTTCTCGTATACGTACGTATATATCGATTAATATACGTAGTATAGAGAAAGTTATGTAATGCTGCGCGAAAAAACGGAGGATTTTCGCCAGAAAAAATTCATTGCCAGGGCCTGATAACGAAAAAATAGATAAATCCCGTTGCTAAATTAAGAAAAAAAATCCTCCAATACGTGGTGTAGCCACAATTCTTGTTTTGTGGGTCCTTAATGCCGAAAAAACAATTGAAAGCAAAACGTCCGTCCATCTGTCTGGTATAACAAAACTAGCGCTTAACCATGTGTAGGATCTTTTCCAAATTGAAGAAACCCCTGTTGTTTTTGCGTGAGATGAAGCTCTACAATTTTGAAAAACTTTATTAATTTTTTGTAAGACTTTGTATGAAGCTTAGAAACATTTTCAAAATTTCTCCAAAAAGGTTCCAAATTTTTTCTTTAAATTTCTTGTAAGATTTGGTAAAATACACTTATAAAGGTGGCGTAGATCTGATTTTCAGGATTAACTCTGAATTTCCAGAAATTGTAAAAGTAGGCATTTTTTTCAGCAACTTCTTACAACTACAATACTGAGACTTTTTCCCTCAAAAGAAATTTGTATAGTTTACACCACATCAAGGAATTTAGAACTTGAGGCGCAACAGAATGGCACAGACATTCTCGTATTAGAGTTTCTTAATTTCTTTGGGGTGAACTGGCTTTACGGTCTCGACCCATTCTCATTCCAGCTGCCAACTATCGTCACCCAAAGAATTTTTTTTGACATTTTCTCAACTTTTCGCTTTTTAATAGTTGAACCGAAATATTACTTCAAAAATATTAAAGAAGAGTAAAACCTTATCCTAAATAGAAATTTTCATTGATAAATTTGAAGCCATTTTTAAGAAACTGTAAATCCGAAATCCTGCATTACTGTAAATCCGAAATTTGAAGCTCTTCTCACAGGAATCTATTGAGTTCTTGAAAACATTCATTGGAAGTCCTTTGAAGCATTTCCACTCATAAATGTAATAATGTATCCAAATCGATGGAAATGTGCTTATTAATCGCGTGAGAGGTATTTGGAAAAAAAAAATTGTTTAAAAAAAAATGAATACACCAAAAAAACTAAACATCATATTAAACAGTACAATAAGCATTATCCATTAAAAAAAATTGGGACCCATTTTTGAGAAAATGGTGTTTGAGCGTTTCTAAAAATGAAGAATTTTGAGATAATTTTCACAGAAAATTCTTGTGTTTTTGAGAAATTTTATTTGACATTATGTAAAGCACTTGTCTTCATAAATATAATACTGTGAAGAAATCGCCTCTAAAGTAAGTATTACCAATGTGAGAGACAAGTAAAAAAAATACATTTTTGTAATTTTTGAAAAAACAAAGAATAGAGCAGCATGAAATTTATGTCATCGTAAAGGGTTTTGGCACTAATAGTACCAAATATTTAAAGAAAAAATGTTGAGCCTTTTTTGAGAGAATCTTGTTTTTGTTATTTTTTTAAATTGAAAGTATTTCACGCACTATTGCACGAAAACTACTAAAATTTCCAAAAATGTCTACATGACCATAATGAACTATTTATGGACAACAAATTGCAATTGATGAAAAATCTTCAATATTGTAGTCATAAGAAATTGCCGCAAAAATTCATACTTTTACAATTTATGAAAATTCATAGTTAAATCTGAAAATCAGACCTACGCCACCTTTAAATGTATATTTAACTCTATTCTTGCAAGAAATTTTTAAAAAATTTGGAGCTGTTTTTGAGAAACTTTTGAAAATGTCATGTAAAGTACCCCAAAAATTAATAAACATTTTTCAAAATAGCAGAGCTTCAGCTCTGCAAAAACAACAGAGATTTGTTCAATTTGGAAAAGATCGCACGTGTGGTTTGGGCTAGTAGTGTTCACGGACGGACGTTTTGAAAAAAAAACCCTTTTTCGGTATCAGGGGACTCCAAAACGTGTATTTCTCTTGAAATCTCGAAATAGATTTTCCGCAGCATTACATAACATTCCCTAAACTATGTTTATTACTCCTGTATATACGTATATAAACGAGGAAGTAAAAATGCTGAGCAAATCCATACAAAATGGTATTTCAAAATGTAGCACACATTCTGCTCAAGAATAACAAATAAAATACTCTTGTGTAACACTTCAATAAATGAAATATTTTAACAAAATAAGTCTACACAAAAATGAATAATAGAATATAGTAAATTACATTAACTGTCCATATCAAGAATATAAAAAGGTTATGCTAACATGTAAATAGCAAACATATTTAATGGTGAGTGACCTGTTTCTGGGAGCTTTATTGTCACATGGAAGTCATAAGTAGTGTAGCAGTGAGCATGACAATTCAGTTGGCATATACAGTATGAGAATAGGCAGAATTACTCAATCAAATTTCCTCTTTTTTTTAATCAAAGTTGAAACTGGTTCGTTGTTTTTGCAAATCTTTCAAGTTCCAGGGTATCTAACCAAATATCCATACAAAACAAATTGACATTTCTCATATGGACAGAGACTGCATAGTTTTCTTTCAATGTCTCTGTGCATTGGATTGATTCATACATGGGCGTGTCAACTGTTAAGGTCATTAGTCCCGTAAGTGGTAAGTGTAGTTAGTTTTTTCTGGAACATGATCTTCCCCTGCTGGATGGAAAGATCCTGCACCGACCGCCATATCAGCTTGCAGTTTCTGTAATTAGGTATCTCCCATCAGTGAGGCACCACATCAGCTAGGATAAGCTCTAAGCTCCTGACATGTGTAGTAGTGTGGTGCATGTAAGCGTAAGTGTAGAAGGGATGAAGATACAAGGAAGAAGAATGATTGCAAGGAAAGGAATAAGGGAAAATTGCACACAGCCTGTGCCCATTTATTAGGGTACTGTTCCAGCATTCACCTGGTACTGATTGGAGAAACCACGGAAAACTACTATTAGGGCAGCTAGCCTTTAGAATTCTCCTCCAGAGAGCAGCTGAACTCCACCTAGCTATGTATCTAGTGTTAAAATGCTGCCAATATCAGAACTCTAACACTACGACCTGCAGACTGAAGGCACTACAATGATATCAATTGATGCCCTGAGCCGGCCTGCACATCGAAAAATTAATATAAAAGATTACAATATGTATTTTTATATGTATTTAGCCATTATATGTCCCGTAAAGAGAAATTGGCCCCTGCGCCATTATTTCCCAGGGTTCCTAGGGTCACCCAAAGAGAAACCCGCTATGTCTCGAATTCACTTAACCTTTGTGACTTCACATAGTTAAAGAATTCAGCTATCAAAGCCAGTTTCGTGGTTGTGACCTTGCAGTAGAACCATCCCAGCATTTGTTTGAATGACTGAGGGAAACCACGAATGCCCCAGTCACAATAGCCGGCATGGGGATTGAACCCAGGCATCCTGAATGTCAAGTTATCGAACTATGCCCTGAGCTCGGTAGATTACAATATGTAACAATACAAATATATAACATTTTATGTTGTTCTCATTTTTGTTGGATTAATATTGTGCCCGAAACTAATAACATGATAGTTTTATATAGTTGATCTGTAAAATTTCCACAGGGTAGGGAAAACAATAATTCACAAATTTGATGCAAATTTCATGTTAACTGTTCATATGGTGTGTTGCTTCTTAAATGGAAATAATGCTAATAACCCGAATATGAAACTCCCATTACTTAACTTTTAATATTATTACTTTCGTAATAATATCAACAAAGATTTCAAGGAGTGTAATAGTAAGACACTTTTTCATAAACTTTGGGGCCAATTTTCTGTAACTTAAGATGTTTCATGAAGATCATGACTTCTTTTTCGGCAAAACCATCATCTACTTTCATTTTCCATACCATCTGTAACAGCCACTTTTGCTGAGACTTATCACATATTTATATAAAAAACAATGTTTTATTGCTTTTATTTAAAAATGAATCTAAAACACACATAGTTTCTGAAACTAAACCAATTAGGTATTTAAAACAAAAAATGACTTATGGCATATACGTGCAACACCATTACATGGAATGCCTCCACTAATAATACATCTCTTTTAATAGTGCAAAAAAATCTGAAGGAGAACTCTGGCGGTGTGATTATCGATACCTTCTCTGAAAGAGCCATACCATGGAGCAATATGGTCCATCTCCATTGTCTTAGAATGAGGCAAATTGAATCTTCTTTCTACTTTCTAATCTACTTTCATCTCTTTTTCAAATTTTCAAAAAAAAAGGATTGACCCTTACTGGAAAATATTTTTTCTGAAATAAGTACTTAATCTTACTTGTATAAAAGGATACCTTCATGAAAACAGAACATACAAAAAAACGTTTTCTAAAATATTCCAAAGTTGTTTTCTCTTCAAAACAATTGTACAATATTTATATCATGAACAGCTTACAAAGATTGATAGATACAACAAATATTCAATAGAAAATATTCTTTCAATTCATTTACAATATATCCAGTTTCTTCCAATTAAATTACTAAACAGTTGTGTAGTATACACAGTTCATATTCTTACTATTACACTGATACTGGCCATTACACACACATAACACACACACACACACACACACACACACACACACACACACACACACACACACACACACACACACACACACACACACACACACACACACACATACATATCACTAAGAAGATTCACACAAGACCAATTATCTGTCTTATATCACCAACACGAAGTGAAATTACACCAGCTCACATATATCACATTACCTTGAACAGTGCAATACCTGATATTAATCTTTAGGGTCCAAATTTCGAACTACAGAAGATGCAGGAGACTGCAGCACTTTACGGGATAAGCGCATAAGCCCGGACACAGGATCACGACCAAAATATTTCACTTTGATTTCCTGCCCTACTTCCAAACCAAGAGCACTGGGATGGTTTACCTGTCGAACATAAAAATTATTTTATGAATTAGAGTGACAGTTGATATTATCTTTCATGAAACTATTCACCAAATATTTCATAACACCTTACACACATTTATCTTGTACACAGAAAATGTTAAATGTACAAAAATATAAGCAGAAAATGTTAAATGAAGTCAGGTAAATACAAACAACATATACAAAGATATGTGCCTGTACGTAGACATTTAAAGTTGATCAGTCATATTAAACCTAGATAACTATCAATATTTTTGCAAGAATGTGTCAGTCTGGCGTAAGATTGAAAAGAAACAGTGACTGTTAAAAGTCACGATTTGAAAACTGAAATAACTGACTCATGATTATTAATTATGTTGTTAAAAACAATCATTCAAGTTTCTCAATTTCACAGCAGGTTTTCCCTCTAATTTTATGTAAGTGGAAACAAATAAATATGCACCTAAAGGAGTTTCTAAAATAATAGTGAGTGTATTATGTCAGAAGGATACTTCATAACATCTCATACATTTCTAACATCCAGCTGAGTGTTATGAAGAAGTGCAGGAGCCATAGAGGAATATAAAGTCACCATAACCCCTATGTCTCGAATTTCTACAATCTTGGCAGTGTATATGGCTCCAAATTCCAACTCCGGTTCTCGTTCACTCGAAAGAAAGTCCTTAATTTTTTCCTTTGCTTCATCCATTGCACTCTGATTTGGAGCAAATATTAAATAGCTATGATCATCTTCCTGGTTTACCTGCAATAGGATGATTATTTTATTTATTAGTAAACTTATGAACTTACATTCAAATACATTACAAAGAAACGATAAAAAATCAACATTTAAGAAAATACTGTTTCATTCATACTTTAATGTATTACCTGCCTTAAAATATTGAATTAACTCTGAAACCATTGAGTGAAAAGATTGTTCGTTTGTCAATGAGCACATCCTACAAAAATTATTATTGGCTGCATATTATAATATCATGGAATGAACTAAAACATACAATTCTGCTTGTAAACAATTTAAATAAGAAAAATCAGGCACTAATAGAATTATTCCAAGGTACTCAAAAGAAAATCAAGTCACACCAATAGCCTGATGTTTAGTTTCCTAAAAATATTTTTGATTTCAATAAATTTCACAAATGTAATTCTAAAAGCATCTACTACCACCTGGTAATTCAATCAGTAATGATAATATACAGAATGGTTCATCTCAATAATTTCTGACTTGATTCTGGACACAAAATTCTCTTTCACATCTCATGCAGGTCTCATTCCAAAAATATTTGTCTAGTCATGGTCTTTTTCCTTCACAAACATCTGTGACAAGCACACACTTCACAGTCTTATTTGTATATTTCAAAAAATGGTTCATCCATTGTTTGGATTCTGGTTCCTTTCACACTGAAAATCACTGGCTAAATAATAACTTGTTTATTTCCAATTCACTATTTGCCTGATTTTCACATGTACAAAGCCATGTGAGATTTTGAACAGATTCAGCCTCCTCAGCTAAGATTCTTTTTGTTGTAAAGTGCTACTTATGAACTATCAACGATGTCTAAAAATTTGCCACAAAGGATTATAAATTTGTTATAAAAATTATTGTTATTATTATTATTATTATTATTATTATTATTATTATTATTATTATTATTTTGTTGTTGTTGTTAAATCCAAAAGCATTAACCCCAAAGAGTACCAGTCACTCTGGTTTAGTCAAGACCTTACTTTTAATTTGTAAATTAATTAATCATTTTTCAGTGTCTGCACATATCACAGGTTTCCTATACTGTCAAATGAGATGAATACAGTTAGTTCATTCTGATTAAATCAGTTATTACAATTAACTCATACTACTGATTGATAGATCTTCAAAACGTTGGAAAAACATTCCATAACAATAATTCTCACAATATGAATATGAAAATACTGGAAGGTAAATTTCTGAATCTAAAATATCTCCTACAACTGCTACTATGCCTCAAAATTAACTTCTCATTACTTTAATTTTTCTATTTTTTTCTTAAGCATGTAAAATATTCAGAGTATTTTTACAATGTACATTGGAATCAGAAAAAAAGTTGTTTTTTTTCCATCCTCTTTTACAGATGAAGAGAAAAAAAGCTAACAAAAATTATAAAACTTACATGAACACCAGTTTCAAACATTAATTTTTTCAAGTTCCCACCACCTAATCCTAGGAACTTGGCACGTTTATGAGGTGGTATTTCTAACTTTTCAGTCACTGGCCAATTTTCTTTCTTTATTGATCTAGAAAAGAAGAAAACATATCATTCAGACTTAGAAAATTTTCAATACATTTATCTGGTGCCAAGATAAACAAAAACAAAAGAAAATGTGCATACACTTTAATTATATTACTTAATTTTACCAATGCAAAACCATGTATTAATTTTACACAATCAAAAATAAAAACTGGTAAGTATAATGAAAAATAACTATTTTCACTAGAAATAATATAGGCATTCTGACTTTCTGAATGGTTAATACGAGAGACAAAAATCCATAAATTACAAAATATTAGGCATTTTGTTAATTTTTTTTTATTTGTTACATGAGTTTCTTAAATGTTTTTGCAGAAATTGAAGAATCTCAGGAAGGCAACAAAATTTCAAAAAGAAAATGAAATTCAAATGTATCATGTATCATATCATTTATTCAGAAATAATTTAAATTTTAACACGTTATTTGCATACCAGCATAGGTACACTGATTACCAGTAAATACATAAACAAATTTCTCTGACTTTTCAGTTTCCAAAAATCCATCATCAATTTTCCTTCACTGTATTGAAATTAATACAAAGAATCAAGAATATTTTAGCCCTTTCTCTGTAAATGTTTTCTATTTGTATTAGTTCTTTGATATTAAATATTTTTTAAATTATAATCAAAAAATTGTTCATTATAAAGTGCAATGCTGAAAGTTTTTAAGTTAAAAAAACTTAGTTGACATTGTCGCCAAGGCAGGAAATGGCATTGAATGTCACTGAGATAAATAGATTCAATGCTGCAAAGGACCTTTTCGGCCATGTGTGCATAAAAAAATTGAAATATAAATATTATTTGTATTAAAGTATTAACATTGAGCACTCAATTATTTCTTGTATCTTACTTAATTGACTGTTCAATTATTACTTTCTATATTTATAGTTATGTTTTTAAATGATTTAAAAAAAACGTTATGTAACAGAATAAAAGTAAATTAACAACTTTGTTGTCCACAGTTGTGGTGATTATATTATACACCAGTACAGCATCTGAATGTTAGAATAAGAAGTTTTTATTTGATAAATGATAATTTTATGGTCAATATAAATTCTTAATCAACCATTAAATTAAATGATCATGATTATAATTATTTATTATGGTTTAACTTAAATGTTAAAACATGTAATTTATTGTATGGTCATGTAATTTTCAAGATGATGACAATATAGAGAAAGTGTGAATCTGCAAGAAATGAATAAAATAAATAATGTGAAGCACTTTTTCCTTATTTATGCTGTCATCAATTAAAATTATCCCTAATTCAATGAAAAGAAAAAGGATCATTTTTCACATCAAATATAAGATTGGCCAATAACTAAAACTTTAATTTTCTTTTGCCTTTCTTTTTAAGGTAAAGCAAACAGAAGTCGTTCTTCATTGGAGAAATTTGTGGACACCTTTTAAGAACTTCAAAATATTAAAAGAAAATTCAATGATTTTACATGACCACAATTGTTATCTATTTTCATTATCCAAAGCATACTGTCACCCTAACCCTTTGGACACTCACCTCTCCAAACCTAACTTAACCAGTCCAATTCATTAAGCAAAAATAAATTACAAAAACAACAAAAAAACAATAACCATACAATAAATAAAACAAAAATCCAAATATGATAATTCATTATATCAACAAAATTAAACAAATTAAGTACCATAATTCATTTTTTTAAACTAATTGATCTATTGAAGAAGGGTCAATTCCAATAAGTTTCAAAAGTAATGTGTACAGCCTAGATAAGTAAGCATGACAACATTTGGTTAAAAGTAACCATTCTTCGTATATCAATTACCCTTTTCCATTCAACACATTATTATGAAATTTTTTTTTCTTAAAAATTATTATTAATAATAATAATAATAATAATAATAATAATAATAATAATAAAATAAAAATCCAGATTTCTCTAATTTGTCAGGGTTTGTCAACACCCTGATTCTGCTCTACATAAGTCTATTTCTTGGAATTTCAATAATCAGAGTTTTTGTGCAAAGCTACATAAAAAGACAAAGAAATTAATTACAATTTTCTTTTGGAAATAACTGGCACATGAAAGTAAACATTTTATCAAAACTCACTAACTTAAAAGTTCACAATATTATTTGTTCAATAAGGAAACAACCAAATATATCATCTATATACAGATTTCCCCCAAAAAAAATATGCAATAAATTTTTCCTCTTGAACTCACCTGTGTTTACTGAGAGTTTGAGACATAATGTCAATAATACGTGACTTAGCATCTGTTGCTTTAAGAAGAGATTCCATTACCACCTTGAGAGGCAAACCTGGTATTTTTATGTCAGCTTGCAAAGCAGTAATACCTTTCTTTGTACCAGCCATTTTAAAATCCATGTCACCCATGTAGTCCTCAATTCCCTGTGTGCATAAGAATAATTTCCAAAGCAAGATAAACTCCAGCAACAGTAGCAAATCTATATTTATTAACTAACACAGTTGATACACACTAAGTTGATAAAATTGTTTCACCACTGAAGATATTTTTCATGTGAAATATTGCAATCAGAACAAGTCTTTGAGAATGGTTACATAGAATAATTTTCTCTACTGTCCATTTCAATTAGTTACAAAAGTAAATTTGTAACTAACATCATGGAGCAGATGGGATAACATCTCTGTCAAGAGCCCTTTACTCCAACTTTCACCATATTAAATACAGGTAATTTCAAAACCTTGCAAAATGACATTCCTAAAACACAAATTCTTTTAATAAAATAAATTCCAGAATATCTTTATAAACTAATTTCAGAATATTGTCAAATTCTAATTAACAGGAGTATGAAATGTAAAATGAAAAATTTTGAAATATCATACACCCTGCAATCTAGCAGATATTAAATCAGAGAAGAACCATAACAACTCAGAGATGTCCAGAGACAGATAAATTAATATTAATAAGATGAAAGACTTCCATGAAAAATAAACCACCCACGCACAAATTAGTACAGAAAAGTAAAATCTGCCCCTTCATACCAGAATGTCCGTAAGAATGTGATAATCCTCCAAGTGTTTTGTGTCTTCATTTTCATAGCGGCTAACTAAACCAATTGCAACACCAGCTGCTGGACAAGAGATTGGAACTCCAGCATCCATTAAAGCTAAGCTACCTCCACATACAGATGCCATCGATGAAGAGCCTGTTAAGGGAATAACATGCCATAACAATCCCCAAAAATTGTTTTAGGGCAGCAGAGGAGGTGAAAAGGAAGAGGTGTACACGGGACAACTTTATCTTATTGGCAGATCTTTTGAATCAACAGTTCATAACTATATTTGGTAGAGTTTGGGAGTATGTGGAGGGAGTGAGCTACCCATGTACCACCAACAAAGAGGTAATATCAGCATACATTTTATTCAAAAGATGAATGTTTTTTTTAACATAAAAATTGATGTGTAAGATTCTTAAGTATTAAAGGGAAGAAAAAATGTTTAAAAATCAATCCTGATAGAAGCAAGGTACATCACAAAAAACAAATAAAATTATTAACACTGCTAAAAACATGATATGATTTTGTATGATACAAAAATAGATAAGAGAGGGAAAGGGGAATGTTACCAAAAGTTCTACTTTGCCACTATGCTCTCTTTCACTAAGATATTTTACAAAAAGAAAAAGCTATTTAAAACATTAAACCATTTTCATGAAGGTGAAACTTATGAAAAATGTTTTTACAACTATTATGAAATTAATAGTGACAAATCCAATTATTATATTTCAGCCATAAAACTCAACTTAAAATGTAACTCCCTCTTCTACAACATTTAAAACTGAGAGCGCTACATTTTCACATAAACGGAAAACAATACAATGTACTGTCTCTAATTACCATTTGACTCAAGAACTTCAGATGTCAGGCGAATGGTGAAAGGATAATCTTTAGGAACAACAGCTCGCAAAGCCTTCTCAGCCAGAGCCCCATGTCCTAGCTCTCTTCGTCCTGCAGGACCCATACGCCCAATTTCTTTGGTAGCATATGGAGGAAACTCATAGTGGAGGAAGAAATTCTTCTCTTTAAATCCACTGAAAAAAGGAATTCCAACATCAATAATGTGAAGAGTATTAGAGGCCAAAATATTTGAAAATCATACAATTTTACCTTGTAAGCATAGACATTGTATCTAATTTCATGGCTGAATCAGGAGAATCCAAAGCAACAGTACAGAAAACTTGTGTTTGTCCACGCTGAAAAAGAGCTGAACCATGAAGAGGCTTGTACAGATCAACTTGACATGAAATGTTTCGCAAATCATCCATTCTTCTTCCATCACACCTATCACAAACATGTAATGATTATAATTTTAAATTTTTTTAACATTTTCATAAATGATTTAGGATAATATATTGTAATTCTTGTATAATAAAATATATTCTAGTAATATATACAAATTACTTGAATTCTTAAAAACTACCTTAAAAATATGATTTTTTGTTAACGACAAAAGAAATTTCGAATTTTTAAAATCAAATCATTTAATTACAGAGACCCTGAAAAGTATGGTTTGTCAATGATAATCTAATCTAAGTAACTCATACTTCTTACTTTACAAAGATTTCCTGGTATATATTATTTCACAGAAACAGGAATGTTGTTTAAAAATGTACATATAAATTAAGAAGTAACTTTCTACCAACCAGTAAGAAACAAAGCTTTGGAATGTTGATTCCATAAAAAATAATTAATAAAATCAAACCACAGGGTTCTTGCAGTTCAATGCATAAAATTGTCAAGGTAAATGGCAACGATTCATTTATATAAATTATATAACTGTTATGACATAAAAAATGTCAATACCTGATACGGTCTTCAAATATCATGCTCCTAAAAATTTCTTTACAAATCTTATTAAAAATTTCATTAACAACACTTCCATCAACTGCATCACCAAGGTTGTGCTTTAACTTCTCAATAACATCTGTCCTCAAATTACTCACAGCCACATCTCTTGAAAGTTTGTCATGATTATGATCATGAAATATTTCTCTGAGTCTCATTTCAGAGAAACTTCTTACTGAATCAACAACATCTGTATTTGGTGGTTCTGGGACTTCAATTTCTCGTTTAACTTTTCCATAATATTTTTGCAACTGTAGGATAGCTTGAACAATCTGTTGACATTCTTTCACACCTGCTTTAATAGCTTTCTGGAAGTCGGGTAACAATACATTTTCTGCAGCTGCTTCTAACATGACAACGAGACTGTGTCTCATAGCAGTAACAACTAAATTTAAAGAACTATTAGTTAATTCTAATCTTGTGGGGTTTATAACAACTTCATTGTCTAAAAGTCCAACTCTAACAGCACCAACAGGACCATTCCATGGAATGTCAGACAAAGACAATGCAGCTGATGCAGCATTTATACTGATGACATCAGGGTCATTAACACTGTCCACAGAGAGTAAATTACACATAATTTGGGTCTCATAATTGAAATGTTCTGGAAACAGAGGTCGCAATGACCTGTCAATTAATCTACTGGTGAGTATTTCTTTTTCTGAGACGCCTAATTCCCGCCGAAGAAAATTTGTGGGAATGCGCCCCGCTGCCGCTGCTTTCTGGCGATAATCCACAACGAGAGGCAAAAAAGTCACTGCAGTCGGCTTCTGCTTGCTCACCGCTGTCACCATGACGGCTGTATCTCCAAGTTGGGCGACAGCACAACCGTCTGCAAACCGTGCATACTTGCCGGTAGTAAGATGCATTGGTCGGCTGAAAAAAAAAAGACCAAAGGGCGTTAAAAATTCTTAACCATATACTCAGATATTAACTTCAACGCGTTGTAAGTTTGGCGTATTGCGTAAACCAAATGACCGCTGTCGAAACTACTTAATTGTAATAACATAACCTCAACAACACATATGTAAATACGAGATAAGTCTTACTCATTGGAAAAATTAACTGCAACCTCTGGTACACCTTGAGAGTTATTATTAGAAAATACCCTAACAGACCCATAAAAAGCAACATTGTCACACGAACGACAAAGCCTCCAAACGCGCCTGTGCATGGGAGCTGCCATTGCTACCCCCTTTCATCGACCATGATAATCGACAATCGCTATTTGTGACATCTCGAAAATTTCGAGAGTTCATCATGCTCATGAGCTGCGAGCTGCCCTCTATGCAACACAATTGGTACTATATTTAAACGAGCGCAAAATTCAAAACGGGAAAACGATACTTAAATATTCTAACGATTATGATTAGAATAATGTTCAGTTGAGATACATGGATATTCGAGAAGTCAATCATGCTGGAATCACATGGTGAAAACATTCACACAGCTTGCGAATGTGGCTGATGATCCAACCCCGGCTCCGTCGAGTTATTGTCAATTACAATTGATTAGTTGAGGCGTAATAAATCGCCGTTTTTCGCCGTAGCATTACAATACTACGCAATGTACTATTTACTACGTAAGTAGTATGCGATAAAGTAAACAAACTATGATATGTTATTAAAAAGGCAATAAATATAATTATAAATGATGAAAAACTGGTTATCATTGTAAACAATAGCAGCAGGAAAAATAATAATATTATAATAATTTTAATAAGCTCTCGCTACAATTATATAAAATTTTATTAAATTAAAACCTATTACTATATTGCAAAACTGTTTCTTAATATTGCAATATCATTTTTTCAAATATAAATATTGTATCAAATGTAATATAGTAAACTATTACTGTAATCTGGTTAATGCCGTGAGGAGATGTTGGATGGAAAAACAAATTGATAAAAATGGCTTAAAAAGTGCTAAGGATAGTAAGTAATAAAGCAGCATGGTTATTGTTTGTGTAAACTGTGTGCAAATAGAAGAAACGTAATGGAAGTATGTAATTGTTTTGTCCTATATTTTCGAATTTGTTAATATCTAATTATATTTTAATTTTATGAATTTGCTAATTTGTACGTAGAAGCGTAGGCAATGAATTCGTTTTGAATTACGGTGACAGTAATGGCAGTGTTGTGTCGAGATGTGCACAACAACAACAGCAGCAACAACAACAACAACAACAACAACAAAAAATAATAATAATAATAATAATAATAATAATAATAATTTATTGTTACAAATTAGCGAACGCTCCGTGTAAGTCAAGCAAACAATAAGTACAAAAATAAAACTAAAAGAAATATTACATACAAATACATAATATTACATACTATTTTAAAGAAACAGATATGTAATTCAAATATATTTATCATAAATAAAATGTGCTCATGTTTTCTCTGTACTCATCACTGCATGTCCCTTCGGTACCCAGTAATTTATACATAAACGGTAAGAATGTGCACCACACTTTGTCCGTACTGTTTGGTGACCTCTTCTTATCCTGAGACACGTCACAGTACATCACTGCACTCTTGAGAACTCTCGAACGCATAACTTGCGTGCTCGTCAGAAGAGTCTCTAGCATCTCAGCAGGTAAATTGTACTAGTCAACAATGGTCTTATTTACAAAGCTGAATGTCCGCGAATTCAGCCGTTTTTTCTGCGTTCGGTTTAATGCTTTGATCAGACCTTCTCTATGGGGATCTATTTATTTATTTAGTCAAAAAACAGTCAAAAACTGTATATGACGTACGGGGGAGAAAATCATCTGGACACTCTTTCTTCAGTTTCAGAATCCCTTCCCAACAATTTAACTATTAATAGTTGAAAGATGGAGAAAAACTAATAATAAATTTAAAGAGGCGAGAGATTAACACTTCAAAAACTAGATATTTTCGTTGCCGAATTATAGAAAACTTATTTGTAACGGTAAACGAAAGATCAAATTTGATTTTTCTGTATTGCTAACAAAATAGAAACTCGCCCTAGCAAAATGAAAGTTCAACAAAACATGGGCATAGTGAAGCTACATTTACGTCCAGAAGCAAATCAAGGAGCCATCTCAACATTTGCTCAATGGATTAGGGAAACTGGACAAAAACCCGATCGAGATGGGGGTCATTTACCCGGATCCCAACACACTATTCCGTCTTCCAACACGGAATGAACCTAAGATGGGTAAGATTGTATTTTCATGTTAATGTTAACTTTCTGTAATATGCGCTTAACAAATTGAAGAGCTGTCCATGCTTTTTGTGTATTACATCTATTGTGATCAGCTCAGCTGAGGTCGCTTCAAATTATTACCCCCAAATATTTACAGCTACGTACCTCAGGAGTTTTATATCAATCCATTGTGTATTAGTGTTTCCTGCATTCGAGTCTTCGTAAAACTAATTGTTTTGTCTTTATCTGAATTAATTTTCATTCCGTTTTCCTGGAACCATTTCATCAATTCGTCGATATCTTTTTGCTATTGAGCAATGTCAGTTTATCTTTAATTTTTCGACATATGAGGCAGTCGTTCACGAAAATTTGATTTGTCGATCGAATTTCGGTTCCGATATCATTAGTATACATAAGGAGTGACTAATACGCGTCTCTGAGGGACGCCGGACGTCACATAAATCTGTCGGAAGTCAGTAATTCGAAGTCGCCGAGTTCGACCGCGGAGAGATTCCCTGATTTTCTAATCCCGGGACTACTTTCGAGTCTACTTCCGATCCGAAAATTTGATTAAGAAGTCTGTCGGGAGAAACTAAACCGAAAACTTTATAAAAATCTCTAACGATTGCATCAATTCTTTCTCCTTGATCGAGTGAATCGTCAATGTCTTGACAAAAGGTAGCTAGCTGACTTTCACAAGAATAACCTTGTTTAAAGCTGTGTTTTTGTTCAAGTAGGAAGGTATTCTTGTTCGATACATGTTGCAAATAGTCGTCAATTTGATGTTATAACAGTTTACATATTACCAATATAAGGCTAATTGGTCTCTAATTAGATATAAATGAACAATCTCCACCTTTGTAAACGGGAAACGCTGATTTTTTCGGTCATTAGGGACATTACCATTTCTAACTTCGAGAATTCTCGCAAGGAACAGAATTATCGCTTGCCCTCACAATCATAAAATTTTCCAGGGAATTCCACAAGATCGCACGGATGTATTTTTAGCCAGTACCGCAATTCGCTTCTGAAGTGATATAATATGAATGGAGAGCGTGATTGCTCTAGATTAAATATATGAATGTTTTGGGGCATGTGTGTTTAAAGGTCATTATGCAAGAAGAAGAAGAAGCAGGAGACTGTGAAATATTCTTTTCTGACAGATATAATTTTTGCCAGTCTAAAGTACGGTGATTCATGATCTACAAAATCGGCCATGAAACGCAGGGAGGCATTTTATGCGGTTTGAAACTTGCGTTGTTGATTAGCTTAAAAGACTAAGAGAAAGAAATCAAAATAATCGAAATGAGGTTCGATAACTCAATTTATTAGGTTCATGCGTGTTTACAGAAAGTGCTTCTCACACGCGTTTTATAAAATATTCGTAGATATTCCTAGATTCACGTAAAGATCCTTTCTGGCAAATCGTAACTACTTGCGTAGTCCAGCTAAGAGTATTGCCAATGTGAGTTCTTAGATTATTTAGGTCTCTTACAAAGGATGAAACGGAGCAATTTATAAAAAAAAAGGATGAAACAAAGGATGAAACGAGCAATTTATACTGATTTTGAAAATAATTTACCTAATTTATAGATGATGTTGCGAGAGGCTATCAGCGAACTTTGAGATTTTATTAGGTTTAATAAAAATTCGAGACTCGCAGTCCATTTATTGAAAGCATTTGGGTCTTCGTTTATTTTCTGAACTTACTAAAGAGTGTAGTTCTGATGGGTATCCGCGGATACAGAGTCAACGAACATTTTATGACGACAGAATTTAAGACATTGCTCAGCGTCATTTTCGTGAATTAAAAATGCTAAGTGGTCTACAATGTTGCAATGCCCCGGGCATCCGTGCATCCGGGCGAAAGCCACTGGATCGTTTTTCACCTGATACGACTGAAAGATATAGTGAAAAGCAACATGTCGTGGTTTTAGCAAAATCCAATGCTTTTAAGTTTACTTTTACTCAAAAGAATTGGAATCAGCTCAACAATACGATATCGAATTTTCTGTCGTAAAAACCAGTGTTTAGTTTCTATTGGGCTATTACTCAGCACACAGATAAGAATTCAAGTCTACTATATCTGTTCTAAAGATGTCTACGATGGTGCAAGTGGAGAGGAGATACAAGCAATTTTGAATGCTAAAAGCAATTTTGAATCTAAATGTATGTATGTATGGAGGTATGGATGTGTTAGATTCGAAGCTTCGGAACTGAAACTTAGAAAATACGAGTAAGATATAGTTGTGCTGTTTAAGAGATCATTAATATCATTTTTTATGATACTTTACATGAAGAGTCTGGGAGATTTTCAAATTTTTCTGAAAAATAACTGAAAAGTTTTTCTTGAGCTTTTTTTCTCGAATAGAAGAAAGTGCAAGTACAGTTCCTATTTTCATTCAAATCTCTGACATTTAGAAAATTGGAAAATCTTTATACAAGAATCACTAAGGACTTTTGTTAGGAAAGGTGTTTCAGCTTCTTAACCAAATTTCGAAATTTTTCCTTTAAATGAAAGGTAGTGGCCCCAGATGGGGCACCACCACTGCTAAGCTTGCTAATTATTAACGGAGTTTGTAGTTCAAACACTACATTTGAATAAAATCATAAAATTTACCTAATGAACGCTTATCTGCCGTGAATTGTTCATTGTTTCATTGTGAGTTGTAATCAATCTATTGAAAGCATTCGTCATTTTCTTCGAGAAAACGTGTGAGTGTGAGGTTATAGTTAACGAAGCGAAAAGAGAGTGTTTTTTTATGTTTGAAGAGTGTTCTTAAATGCAAAGATATTGTCTATAAACGCAATGTTCAGCAATCGTCAGACAAATGTCCCCTTTCGCAAAAAAAATAAAAAATAAAAAAAAAAAAAAAAAAAAAAAATCAGTAGTAATATGTGATGCATTAGGTTTTTCAGTTACGGTCAGCAGTAGGAATATTTTTGCCGCAATTTCCTATGACAAACATTATAAATCTTGGTAAATATAAAACATCCAATTACATTTTCAGAAAAATGTAAACTCTGTGTTCTCAATGAATAGTGATTGTATTGTTTCAGAATTGTAAGCCTCCCTCATTTCTTTAGCATTCGAGTCTTAATACAGAACGACACTAAGCAATGTTCTTAGGTTTTCTATTTTGTATTAGTGAAAATGTAAAACTATTCTTAATTTTCTATATCCACATATCTCATTTTCGGTGAGTATACTTATTGCTCGCAATTTTAAGAAATATTCCAACTTTCCAACCCATTTTTCATTCTTGTAGTGTACGTGTTTTCTACATAACTACATTCAATTTTAGATCTTTAAATGATGTTGTGCACTTATTTGTTTAAAATCAGAGTAATCCAACTTACCCTTTAAATCCAATTTACCCTTAATCGTCAATCAACTTACCCTTTAAAGTCGGAATTAATTATTTTTGCACAATTGTTTTATTTCGCGTTTTATTATTCATATACTAGCTTAGATTATGAAATTGTTGTTTTATTTATTTTCTGTCTTCATTCACAAGTTACGGCCTAGTACATAATGGTACTGCCAGTTTGAGAAACACTCAAAATAGTGTTTTAATACAACACAGAGGAGTAATTATGGTACAATATTTTCTCCCGCTACCTCATCCACCCCACATAATCTGCTCTCTCGCATTTACCTACACCCCACCCTCGCTCCCGACGACCCACATAATCATCCAAAGAATGTAATATTTTAAAATTAAATCCACCTACTATAACATACTAAATTAGACGAAAAGTATAACAAACAGTCAATCCAGTAGAAAGAAGAAATAACAAAAAATTAATAAATTAAAACTTCTCTTCAATCGTAACTTTAAAATTAAATCCTTTGATTAAAATCCAGATAAAAAAGCACACAAAGTCAAATTTGAAATTAAAAAACATACAGAAGGTTAAAGGTATTTGATCAACAATACCACCCATACCACGAATATCCTAATTGAAAAAAGCCAAATCAAAATAACCCAATCCAATAGTGCCCATTATACGAAAGACCCAATTAATGTCGATAGAATTCTCCTCCAGACAGCAACTGAATTCGACCTAGCTGAAAAGCTGGTGTCGAAAATGCTCTGAGCCACCTCTCTCGGTTTGCCAGTCGAGGAATTCGGTTTCCGCTCATTCGCTCCAGATGACTGCACCAGTTCATTTCAGTGCAACAAGTGTGAAAAATCCAATCAGTAGTTCGTTTACGATGCAAATAAGTTTTCTATTACTCGGAGTGACAATCACGATTCCAAATGTTGGTTACATCGCTTTATTGGAGCTTTTGTTCATCATTCATCTACGTACCGTAAATGGGCGGGGAAGAGATTCTGGAGCTCAAGAAATCGTGCCCAGACTATAAATGTCATTCATATACCACGCACAGCTTTCATTTTGTTTAACAATAATAAATAAAATGAAATAAAATCGAAAGGAAATAGAAGTAGGGTGTTGTTTTCTTTAAGCGATGGCGCAATAGAAAGCTGCAGCAGTGTGTTCCTCAAAGGTCATGGAATATTTTTTTCTTTTGGTTTGGTTTGTTTTTTTCGTGTTTCCGGGCGCGTCAACTGCTTTGGTCAGTAGTCCCGTGAGTGTAGTGCATGTTTTTTTTCTCGGGAGATTGCGGTGATCTTCCCCCTCTGGATGACAAGATCCGGCGCCGAGCTACAACTGCTTCGGTCAGCTTGAATGTGTGTGTGTAAGAGGAGAGTGATCAGACAAGGAGGAGGAAGAAACATGAATCGCGCGCGGTACGTGCTCGTTTGGTAGAATCTTTTGCTCGCATTCGCCTGTGAATTTAATCGGAAAAATCTGGAAAACCGCGATCGAGAGCAGCCGGCCGTTTCCGGAAATTCTCTTTTTAACAGCGACTAGATTGACTTAGATGAAGAGCTGTTCGAAATCCTGCCACGACTCGAACCTAGGACTTCCCGGTCATCAGGCGCTGCCGTGAATCTAAGTTGATGCACTGAGCTACCGCTCCCGGTTTGCATTTAGAAGGGTGAAACAGTAAATTAAAGTAAAGTGAGTTTTTTTACAATAACTGGTAATCACTTATGATCTTTATACCTCACCCTAAAGGACTCATTCACCAGCAACCCTCACAGCAGACAAGCTAACACTACCATAGACGGTTAACATAGGAGAGTTGCATGTATTCACAATGTCGAAAGTAACATAGGCAAATAAGAGTTTTATTGGCTACGAGGCATTCAGTTAGCTTTTGGTAGGAATCGATTCCTGAGATATCAAAACCACGAAATCGACAAACCAACCAGCCCTGAATATTCGTCCTTCGACTTTGACTGAATTGACCTGAGTTATCGAACGTGATTGGCTCATTCCCATGCCGCCTTGAGACTCAAGCATAAGCACAGAAGCTTGACAGCATTGCATGCTCTTGAGCTAACGTCGTTTCGTGTTATGCTAGCGAACGCATTGTGAATGAGTCCACGATAGAAAGTAGTCTATTTATGTTAACGCCATGCTTATGCTTATGTTTGCATTGTGAATGTGCCTTAACAGTGTCCCACGTTTAAGTTACAGAGTAGCTATCTCTATCGCTTTCTAATGGCGAAATAGGAGCGCAGAGGGGCGATTCGTGGAGGGCGGTTTAGTTACACTAACCATACCCCCGTGCAAGTCGCATTGGCGACAACTACACTTGACTACACTACTTCAGCTCCATATAAAGAAAATGAAGCCATATAGTGACTATCACTATGCGCAAGGCGTTTATCGGCACAATTGTTCTCTTGATGCAAGATGGCCAATTTCTTGGAGAGGATATTTTATTTTACCACCCGAATCACTGAGTCCCTCTGATGAAAACTATCTTGACCTCACTGCTAGAAGAAAGCAGTTAAGTTACCATTGCCATCTCTACGCGCTAGGAGTCCATCTTGTTCCTTTGTGGCGAGGTGGACAATTTCGTAGTGGGTAGAGTTAATTTCGTTACCCGACTCACCAAGACCCACCAGTGGCAACTACCTTGACCACACTGCTGGAGATTCATAAGAATATTGTATCGTAGCCGTAGCCATTGCCATCCCAACACGCAAGATATCTATCGTCACTACTGTTGAATTGTGGCGAGATGTTCAACTTCTTGGAGGGGAGATTTCATTTTTCCACTGGAACCACCGATACCCATTGGTGGAAATTACCTAAACCAAATCGCTGGAGCTCTATATGAAGATCGTGTCATTACCATTTCCATCCTAAAGCGCAAGGCGCCCATCGCCTCTATTGTTCTTTGTAGCACGATGGTAAACGTTCTGGAGGGAAGACTTGATTTTTACACCAGAACCACCGATATTGATTGATTGTTTTTTTCGTTTTTCCGAGCGCGTCAACTGCTTTGGTCATTAGTCCCGTGAGTGTAGTGCACGTTTTTTTTCTCGGGAGATTGCGGTGATCTTCCCCCGCTGAATGACGAGATCCGGCGCCGAGCTACCGTCGGCTAGTGGGATTTCCCCCTAACCAGGACTCTCCCACCAGCGGAGCACCGTCCCAGCCGGGACAAGCTCTAACTCCGGACCGATCTCCCGGAATATGTGGTAGTGTAGTGCATGTTAGTGTAAGTGTGTGTGTAAGAGGAGAGGATAGGACAAGGAGGAGGAAGGACAGATCGCGCGCTGTCCGTGGCCCGTTTGGTAGGGTACTGCTCCGTCATTCGCCTGGTGTTGATCGGAGAAACCACGGAAAACTACCGACCAGAGCAGCCGGTCGCTAGAATTCTCCTCCAAACAGCGACTGAATTCGACCTAGCTGAGGAGCTAGCGTCGAAAATTCTGCCGCCGTCAGGACTCGAACCTAGGACCTCCCAGTCAGAGGCGCTGCAGTGTCATAAGTTGATGCACTGAGCTACCCGCTCCCGGTTCCACCGAGATCCAATTGCTGGCAAATACCTTCACCACATTGCTGGAGATCCATATAAAGAATAAAAAGCTGTTTTGGTGCCATTCCCATCTCCACGCGCAAGGCACCCATCGCCAAGATTTCTCTATTGTTGCAAGAGGGTCCACTTCCTGGAAGGGAGACAATTCTGCAAACCCACGAGACCGTTTAGTGTATATGACAGTAGGACACAGAATTTTGAATGTCACAATTACTTTCCTATAGCAGTCATACGCAGTTTTAACGTTTTACGTAAACAAATAGACCCAAAGTTGGAAGACCTCCTTGACCAATGCGGTTCGTGTGAAGAAAACGCCGTTTCGTTGCCGCTGCCATCCCTACGCGCGAGGCGGCCATCGGGGCGCGCGCGGCGGGAGCGGCCGCGGCCTTCGGCTCCGCCTGGGCTTCGGCGCGGCCTCGCGGGAGCCGGCGCTGACGTCAGCAGAAACAAATACTCGAAGCGTCCAAATATTGCATGTCACCGAGTTGCACAACTCGGCTCCCGCGCCGTGCCTCGCCGTCACGCCGCCGCTCGCGCCACGCCGCACCGCCGCCCCTGCCCGTAGGCCCGCCAAACCGCCCAACTGTCCGCCGAACCACTCTACAGCCCGCCCACCAACTGCCCGCCCAATTGCCCACGCAATCGTCCGCCCAACTGCCCGCCCGCCCAACGCCTGCCGCCAACCCGCCCAACTGCTCCTGCCCGCCAACTGCAAGCGCCCCCAACTGCCGCCGCCACCCAACTGACCCGCTCACCCAACTGCACGCCAACCCCCCAACTGCACGCCCAAATGCACGCCCTACTGCCCGCCCAACTGCCCGCAACACCGCCCAACTGCCGCCAACTGCCCGCCCAACTGCCGCCCAACTGCCCCCCAACTGCCCGCCGCCCACCCAACCGCCTGCGTCAACCCCGCTCATGCCACTGCTCCACCAACTGCACGCCTGCCCAACTGCACCCAAGCCGCCCACTGCCCGCCCACTGCCACCCAACTACGCCCCCTCTGTCCGCCCAACTGCCCGCCCAACTGCCCGCCCAACTGCCCGCCCAACTGCCCGCCCAACTGCCCGCTCTTCTGCGCGTCCGCTTAACCACCCGCCCAACCACTCGCCTGCCCACCCAACTGCCCGCTCAACTACCCGCCCAACTGCCCGCCGGCCCACCCAACTGCCCGTTCAACTTCCGCTAACTGCCCACTTAACCACCCACCTCCCCCACCGTAGCCCAACTGCCACCCACGCCGCCCGTCGTCCCCAACTGCCCCGCCCAACCGCCCCGTTTTGCACAATTGCCCGCTGCTGTCCGCAAACCTTCGCTGCCGCGGGGCTAAGGCGACTCGGATGTCGGCGCACTGCGAGAAGGTTAGGTTGCTCTGGTAAGCACAAATCTGAAAAGCTCCGTTCCCTTTATGATACGTGACGGAGGAGGCCTAACATCTTTGTCCTTCCCTTTCCTGTGCAAGTGGTCGCAGTTATTGTTTTCCTTTACCTTCCATTGCGTGAAGAAGGGTGGCTGTCCGGATGGCTAAAGGGCTTGGGGTAAGGTGCACCCAAATAATCGTTACACCATGGCCGTAGGGTCAAAATTCGCGTAAAGCGTGGATGTTTTACGCTGTAATTGTTCCTAATAATATTCCCAGTTCCTTGTGTATTCCCATTAAACCCTTATTCTGATCTTACCGCGTAGTTACGGTAATGATAAAGACAGAATATGTTGTGAGTAGTTTTCATTGGCGCTATCGGGGACTGTCCTTTTCTCAACAAAAGGTGCAAGCGCCGAGACGGACCCTCGGGCTAACTCAGGTTTAATGGAAAGTTCTAGCCCATGTGGGATGGAGGGCCATCTCAGAGGTGAGTCTTGGAGGAAACGGAGCATCCTGGGCTGGTCTTGACTCGGCTAAGCGACGTTGGCCCCAAGTGCCCATATAGATTTGCAGACGCCTCTATGTGGTAGCCAGGTAAGGAGTAAAGTAGATCCGATATCTAATAAATAGATCTATATAAAGGTCGTGAGATGATACAGATGAATGAATTATGAAATTTAGATATTGTCAGAATGATGTGATGTTCAAATACGGCTCGTTGTGGTATGAGAAAGCTAACCCCCTCAAAACCACATGGTGAAAACACACATTCCTTACATGAAACTCGAACCCGCAGCCTTTGCATCCGCATACTTGTACAATGCACCAAGCTCCAGTACTACTGAGGCCACAGAAAGGAACTGACATCTCTTTTCCGGTTGACTTACGTAGTGGATGTTTAAGAAATCACAGCGTGTATGTGGAATTTGTAATGCAGTGGGAATGCTAATATTCTTTTTCAATCAGAAAATTTTGACAAAGGGGCTAAGAACAAGTCGACTGAAAGTGTTTTCAAACCGATATTCTGCACAGGTAAATGTTCACATTTTGTGTCAGATTTAAATTTAAAATAAATCAGAAAAAATGTTTCTCGACAAACATCTTTAAACGATTAATAAACATTGGACAATCAGATTATTAAAAATTATTTTATTTTGATCAGCACCGTGCCAGGTGTCAGAAATTTGCTTCTTGAGTAGAATATCAGCGAGATATCGCCTACCGTAATCAAATTTGTAGATCGATTGCTTTTGTAGATTCCATTGTTTTCCAGCCCGTTTCCAGGCAAATGCCGGATCTGCACTCTCTAGCATTATAAAGGCCACGTACTGCGCACAATATTACCTTCCCATCCACTTCCTGAATCCGGACTGGAACGCCATGAAGATGTGTGTCCCATACCTTTCCTTCTACAACCGGTATTCATTCATCACATTACTTTTATTTCCTTCCACAATCGGCTTCAAAATAGCAATAAAGTTTGGGGAGAGCATTTGAAGATATACATGATGTGAAAAAGTCAACATACTAAGACGATATTTGAATTTATCTAAAAAAACAAACGAAAACCTACAAAGCACTTGAAGTAGGCGGCACCTAATTACGTTAATAAATGTTTTCATCTCATAAAATGTTATAATTTGTCTTAAACACTAAGAATGATAATAAGAATCTCATATGTAACCCATGTGTTGTTCATTTACTAATTGGGCTTGTACTTTCGTGTGATCGGTCCGTTTCAGTTCTGCCCGCCACGTTTTCGCGCGGTAATCATGAAATGTCACCGAGAGCACATTATTACGTTTTGGTGACCGTTGAAGAACCACGAATTTATAAGCGATGACGGGTGCAAAACTGTTCGCCACTGAGAAAAATACAGTGCTTGAAAAGCAAATCAGTTTCAAGCGTTCGTTTTCGACCACAAACATCACCGTCTGTGAAAGGGACGCTATACATTTCTGGAATTTCTGATGTGTCTAAAATTGCATGGAATTCGATGGTTGGTTGGTTGGTTATTAGTGATTCCGGTCACCTCAACTACAGGGGTCGTTATTCCCGTGAGTGTAGTGCATGCTTTTCATCGGGAGGTGGCGGTGATCTTGCCCGCTGGATGGCGAGATCCGGCTCCGACCTACCATCGGCTAACGGGGTTTCCCTCAACCAGATATCTCCGTCAGTGAGGCACTGCCCCACCCGGGACAAGCTCTAAGCTCCCGATTGATCTCTCGGCATATATGGTAGTGTAGTGTATGTTTGTGAAATTGTGTGTAAGGAGAGAGGATAGGTCAAGGAAGAGGAAGGAAAGATCGCGCTCGGTCCGTGGCCCTTTTGTTAGGGTACTGCTCCGGCATTCGCCTGGTGTGGAATTCGACATAACGTGACAACCGTGCTATCTTTGGGTCAAGTAATGAATCATACATGTTGCGTTTTTTGTTGGCCCAGTCTTTTTTATTAATTATTGCGCCCGATTTTTGGGAAATTGAATGTACTATCTCGAAGGTGCAATCAAAAATACATGATCTTAGAGTCGATTAGGCTCAAGGAGGACTTGTAATTGGTAACAAGTGGCGTACGTCAGGCGGGCAAGAGGCCAACATCCCACAGTAGATTCATAAAGGCTAAGAAATATATTTTTACGTTTCGATTATCTCACCACTATCAACAGATTCGTCTGGGAATTCACAGATTCTGTATTCCGGATCTCTGATTTCTGTAGGAGATTCTCTAGTGGGGCGGCCACACGACAATCAGCCCAAAGTTCAGCTGTAAGGATAGAATGGGGTAGAGGATAGGAAAGGAACCAACACGCGCGGTCCGGGGTCGTATTTTAGGGAGCGGCACCGGTATTGGTCTGAAAGTGATAAGGGAAACTCCGAAAACCACTGACGAGATCAATCGGCCAATGAAATCGATTCCGAGAGATGCCACAAACTCGCCAATGTTAAGGTGGTATGTGGTTCGTGCCAGTCGCTAATAAAATATACGACCATTTATTATATCTACAGATTAACAATAGCTGGTTGTAAACGTGAAAAGAGATTTTTACGTTTGAGAGAAATTTAAATAATTATTTTTAAATAGTTAAAAGACAAGTATTGAAGAGATTCTCTAAAAAACCATGTTTACTAATAAATTTAGTCTCTCGCATGAGTTTTCATTTTCATATGTTGGCAATATCTAATAGAGGTCAGGTTGACTTCGGTGCCCGTACTTCTTTCTACGATGAATATTAGTCCACATTGTTTACAATGAAAGTGAATTATCGTCAAATAGTACTATGTGGTTGTGTGTGGTACAAAATTTTAAGTTTTAGGTAGTTTTATCATTTACTCCAAGAGAAACAGTGGTGACAATAGCATGATTTGTATAGCGTAAATCCCAGGTTGAGAGCCAATACTTTCGGTTGGAGTGAATTTCGCAGCAGTTGTTTATCCTTACTCCTCAGAATGCCCGATGTTATATTTAATATGATCTGATTCCTAAAAAAATACTACTTATTGAATAAAAGAAAAAATACTTTCATCGTATAACTTCAATATTTTTAAATTCTTATGCCCGCGAAAGTTTTTCCATAAGAGCCTCCACTAATATATCGGGTCTCTCTAGTTCCTATACAGGTTCTCCAGATCAACATGAATTCGGAGTGTGATTGATACACCGACGCTAATATATCGTGATTCTGAACTAGATGTTAGTGGAAGAAATTTACTACTAATACACTTTTGTTGGTATCGGGCCTCACAATACAAGATTTTCGGTCGAATATTTGTCGTTTTTGCCGCAGCGTTATAATACTTTCTCTAACTATGTAAGTAAAACGTGTACAAATTTTTCTAAGTAAAGCAGTTTTCGGTATTTTTACTTGAATTAAATACAATTAAAAATACTTTTTCAGAAACATTCCAATTATTTTCTTCAGTTTTTTCTCATAGAGAGCAAAGCACACTCATAAAAGTGGCCCAGATCTAATTTTTACTGAACTCTCTGAATTCTCAAAAATTGCAAAAATGATAAATAATGTGACAAAGTATGTACTTTGAAGCTGCATCTATAGTTTTTCAGTGTAGATTTTTAATAATTCAGGTAAGAATAAAATATTATTTGCGAGAAATGCTTGTGATACATAGAAAAATATTAAGTGTAGAAATTTCAAAGTTTTGCACGACAGTAGTAAATATAACATCGACCAACCGCGTAATATTTGATGCAGGTAATATATGATAGAATCTAATTTATTCAGCTTTTTCAGTTTGTTTGTGCTGAAGAAGCGACAACAATGATGTTTTTATATCATCCAAAGCAACCATGTTATGCAATATGGAAACACATTGATGACTTTAACGTACAGAAACAATCCGTGGCCAAACATTGTTCGAAGTGTAACGATCGGCCGCAACTGTAACCACCCGCTACATTTCCGAACCATTCATTAACTGCAGAGGCCATCGTAACCCGTCGCAAAATCCGATCAAGAGTCAGTCCAGAGAGAAAGACGATAGACTTTATTCAAGAGGCGGCAGGCGTTTTCGATTGCAGCCATAAAGAAGAGTGCTCGAAGCCGCTAACAAGTCTTGAAACCGTAAAAGGTCAGAGCGCCGGCGAAGATGAATTGTACTTGAAGAGCAATTCTCGATCGAAACCGGAAGAAGAGAAGTTGCTCCATATCGAGCCGCGGGGGAGTCCCGGGAGCGACGCGGGCGGGAAGGGAGGCCGGAAGTGGCGGGGCGGAGAGGGGAGGGGCGCCCAGAGCACCCCCGGGGGCGTTTACTCTTATTACGCTGCATCTCAATTTTAAATGGAAGCGCCGAGGAGCCTCGCGCGTGGAGGATCGCGTCGAGGAGGGCAGCGAACGCCGGGGAGAAGCAAGGCGCAGGGCGTGGCGAGGGGTGAACGGGCCGCGACGCAACGGAAAGGCGATGCGACGTGTGGCGCAGTGTCACAGGACCTGGCGGAGATCGAGGTGATGGAGGTGGGTGATTGATGGAACGGAATGGCGCAGGTGGTCGAGGTGTGGAGCCGGGAGCAGGGCGTGGGGCAGTGCGTGGGGAGCGTGGGGAGGTGGCGGGAGAGTGGTGGGAGGAGTGGCGGAGGAGCGTGGGGAGGTGGGGGGAGGTGCGTGGGAGGAGTGCGGGAGGTGGTTGGGGGAGGGCGTGGGAGGGGCTGGGGAGTGGTGGGAGGAGGCGTGAGGGAGGATGGCGTGAGGAGGGGCGTGGAGGGGGCGGAGATGAGTGGCGTGAGGAGGAGGCGTGGGGAGATGGCGTGGGGAGGGTGGCGTGGGAGGAGGGCGGGGAGGAGGAGTGGGTGAGGAGGAGTGGAGTCGTGGGAGGAGGGCGGGGGGGGTGGGAGGATGGCGGGGAGGGTGGTGGGGAGGGGCGTGGAGGGCGTGGGGGAGGGCGGGGAGGGGCGGGAGGTGGCGGAGAGTGGCGTGGGGAGGAGTGGCGTGGGAGGCGTGGGGAGGGGCGGGGAGGAGGGCGGGAGGTGGGGGGAGGGGCGGGGGAGGGCGTGGGGAGGAGGCGTGGAGGAGGGCGTGGGGAGGGGCGTGGGAGGATGGCTGGGAGGAGTGTCTGGGGAGGGGCTGGAGGAGTGGCGGGAGGAGGGCGTGAGGAGGGCGTTGGAGGGCGTGGGGAGGAGGGCGTGGGAGATGGTGGCGGAAGGGTGGCGTGGGAGGAGTGACTTGGAGGGGGTGGCGTGGGGGAGGAATGGCGAGGGGGTGGCTGGGGCGTGGCAGGGACGTGGCAACGGGCGTGGCGTGGGCGTGGCGTGGGCGTGGCGTGGGCGTGGCGTGGGCGTGGCGGTGTTGGCAAACCAAGCAGCATAGCAAGGAGCGGAATGGCGTGGGTGGATGCAACGAGAGTGGGCGAATGGACTGGGACGGGACGGAAGGGAGGGCGGACCGGAAGAGGAGGAGCGAGGAGACGGACGGGAAGGCGGGCGGAGCGGCGCGCCATGCGGGCGGACGGAATGTTTATGACATTTGTCGGCAGGGGGCGAGGCCCCGCGCCGCGCGGGCGCGCGTGGAGAGCCTGCGACCCCTGGAGGGCCCGGCCACTCCGCGTCGCGGCGCCGCGCACACGACACGCCGCCCAGCCACGGAGGCGGCGGCGACCACCATGAAGATACGTCGATATTGACGATGTTGACGCCGTCTCTGATGGAGAGGAAGCGAAGAGCAAGGGGAAGTGAAGGTGTAAAATAAGGGAGAGTGCGTTGAAAACATGGATGTAAAAGGTATTTAAGACATAGCCTGTGTTTCTAAAAAGTAGAACGTTTGAGGGCTCCAAGAAAAGAAAAATATTGGAAAGGTACGTAATTAAGGAATTCTGAGATAGCTTAGGTTGTGAGGTGGGAAGGAATAAACCCTTAATGTAGGCAGTCACAGATTCAATTAAACAAAGGGGGAGAGAATCCAGTGTCTCGAAGAAGGAAAATAATTAAAAGGAGATATGGTGTATGAAAAAAATCTGAAAGGAAGACTGATAAAAGGCGAAAAAGTAGGGAATTAAGAAGTATAAAAGGAAGGGATAGGAGACATACACAAGATGATCATTCAGTTTACAGTAAATTATGCACACTTCTTTGCAGGAATGAGAAGTGGAAAGTACTACAGGCGGGGGGAAAGTGAAAACATCAGATAACAAATATTGAATGTCAGTAAAAATGTGACAAAGCTGTGTCAAGGAGATCTTAAATATGCATCAAACATCAGCAGCGAAATGGATGCAGTGTTTGTTCTTCTATTGTGTTCTAGCAGCACGTTTCATTTAGAGACAAGACAAAAGGAAATACCAGAAACCAAAAATATGAATGAAAAGGGCAGATTAATATAATTTCTTTTTCTTCCTGGGGCTTTTTCCATCTTCAGCAATGTCGATTTTCGAGTATCTGCTCCGGGCACCCACTATGTCCTCATGGAGACACATATTAACCTTTTATACCAGTCACTGACACACATGCGGACTCCGCGGTTTGGGGCCAGCAGATTCACAAGACGTTTCGCGACAATACAGAAGGACAAGGACAAACAACCATACCCCGAGGGGGCTCGAACCCTCGACCCTTCGGACCATCGGCATACGCTCTAGCCACCTCGACCATTCAGATCGGTAAGCACATTATTACAATGATTATTCCACAAAGAAGAAATGTAGGAAATCCATAATTGTTTAAAATGCAGTAAAACCAATAAAATGTTGGTGTAGAATAAAGTGACGACAGCGTGCATAAGGATTACTGAAAATGAGATCATAGGTGAGGGTAGATGTAATTGATGAGAGCCACATTCATTTCTGAGCTTAAGCGAGGAAGGAGGCGTACCTGTGCCTTTGATATGCACTTTCCTGGGCATGTGATCATAGAGGTGGTTAGCAGTTTCTTTCCGATGCATAAATGTTAAGGTGATCATGAGCGCCGAACGATGATAAATGAATATTAGATGAGACGAAGTTCAGATAGAAAATATAGATGGTATGAGAAGCCATTCACGTCACAACCGTGGTACAAAAATCTACTCCTTCCGTCGACTCCGCGATGTCTGGCGCCGCTGCAAGTCCCTGTGCCTGCGACGCCGCTATGGGAGAGGATACCGTTTACGAAACCCACGTGCGAAGAGGCGAGTGACATCTGAGGAGCTCCCGGAGCAGTCAGGCGAGAGACGCGGCTCGCTATCATTACTCCCCGAGCTGGAGTGCGCGCGGGTGTTGGGTGCGGGCGTGGGCGGGGCGGGGCGGGCGCGGGAGCGGGCGCGGGGCGGGCCGGGGCGGGCCTGGAGGGCGGCGGGGCGGGCGCGGAGGCGGGCGCGGGGCGGGGCGCGGGGCGGGCGCGGGGCGGGCGCGGGGGCGGGGCGGGGGCGGGGCGCGGGGCGCGGGCGGGGCGGGCGGCGGGGGCGGGGCGGGGCGGCGGGCGGGGCAGGGCGAGGGGCGAGGGCGGGCGCGGGGCGAGGCGCGGGCGGCGAGAGGGCAGCTGAGCTGAGGCGGGCGAGGCGAGGGCCTGGAGGCTGCGAGAGGCTCTGGACCCGCGAGCACGCGCCGCCGATCGCCTGAATAATGCATCCCCGCCCCCACCCCACTCCCCGCGCCCTCTCGTGGCGAATAACGCCGGTGCTTCGCTCTGCTCCGTTTCGTTTCCACTGTGACGCACGGAGACGCATTGGGCCGAAGCGAGAGAAAATGGGAGCACAAGAAGGAATGGAAGTAGTTAAATGATGAAACCTATTTATAGAATACCGAAATAGGCTGTCTGTTACTAATGATTGAATATAGAAAAGTTCCAAATTTTTTTGTTTAGAGATAGTCAAAAAGATAGAATTTTCAGTCAAAAGATAGATCTTTTTGACTGTCTCTAAACAAAAAATTTGGAACTTTTCTATATTCGATAAAACCTATTTCTTTCAAATTCCCATCATTCGGAATCAGCATGTGATAATGATTTCTATGTAAGATACTAGCGTTAATAATGAAAATATTTATTATTAATTATCTGCCAGTCAAATTTTCAATAATTATTATTAATTTATCTATCAGTTCAATTTTCAACTGCAAAGTTTTGTACATCATTTAATTGCTTTACATATAAAAGAAATGATTGAAAATTGCATTTTTTACCAAAGTATGGAGAGAAAAAATACAAAGAGATTAGGAACCTACTTAATTGAATTTATAAAAGGAGCGTTTTGTTATAACTGACGTAAACAAAATAAACGATAAGTTTCATTGTTATATATTCATTTCACATTTTGAAAATGTATTTGTTTCCAATATTACTTCGAAATTTCCAAAAATGTAGTATGCGCATTTTGGCTTAATTTCCATTATTTATGATCCTTGATGTAAATACAAACCAATACCAAAAGCAATTCGAGTAACATGGGTCATACTTACTTTACAATGTTTAATTTTACTTCACACATTTTGAACATTTAAAATATTTTTGTGTGTTTAAATATTCGCTTACTCTCGATTGACGAATGCCATACTGATTTCTGTTTGGAGGGAGAAGGCTCACATATTTAGCACCCCCCCCTCATTAGCAGGTGATCACAGTGGTGGCTAACCGTTACCTTCCGCTGATTGAGTGGTTTCTCCGATCAACACCAGGCGAATGCCGGAGCAGTACAGTCAGGCAAACGGGCCACGGACCGCGCGCGATCTGTCCTTCCTCTTCCCTGTCCTATCCTCTCCCCTTACACACACACTTACGCTAACATGCACTACACTACCACATATTCCGGGAGACCGGTCGGGAGTTTAGAGCTTGTCCCAGCTGGGGCGGTGTCCCACTGGTGGGAGAGTCCTGGTTAGGGGGAAACCCCACTAGCCGACGGTCGGTCGGCGCCGGATCTCGCCATCCAGCGGGGGAAGATCACCGCCATCTCCCAAGAAAAAACACGCACTCCACTAACGGGACTAATGACCAAAGCAGTTGACGCGCACAGAAACACACCCAAAAAAAACAAGGTAATCCGCTGATTGAATGATTATTTATTTCGTGTTTTTGGGAGCAATTGCTATGGTCATTAGTATAGTGCATGTTTTATCACAGGATGTGGCGGTGTTCTTCTCTCGCTGGATGTCAAGGTCTGGTGCTGACCTGTATGTCGGCTTACTGGGTTTTACCTGTTAAGGTATTTCGCCCAAAGCGGGACAAATTCTAGGCTCCCAACCATAAAAGAGTGGTAGTGTAGTGCGTAAAGGTGTGTGTAAGTAAGGAGTAAAGATAGGACAAGAAAGAGGAAGAGCAGATCGCGCGCGGTGCATAGCGCGTTTGTTAGGACACTGCTGTGGCATTCATCTGTTGTTGATCGGCGAAACCAGAAATAATTACCTGTCAGAGGAATCGGTCTCTATAATTCTCGCCCAGATCGCGGCTGAAGTCGATCTAGCTATTTAGCAAGTGTGAAAATCCTACCGCCGTCGGTACTCGAACCCAGGGATCTCCCAGCGAGAGTGACTGCAGTGACATCAATTGATGCCGTGAGCCACCTCAGGCGGACCACTGGATGAATAATAGCGTGGTTGATCATAAAGACCGAAGGACAACTCGAAATGAATGATTAGGGATGAGGTGATGAACCGGATGGGATACGTACTTGTATAAGACGCTAAAAACACTGTAACCACATACTGAAAATACCAATGACTTAAACCGGGAGCGATAGCTCAGTGCATCAACAGATGTCACTGCAGCGCCTCTGACCGGGACGTCCTAGGTTCGAGTCCTGACGGCGGCAGGATTTTCGAATCTAGCTTTTCAGCTGGGTCGAATTCAGTCGGTGCCTGGAGGAGAATTCTAGCGGCCGGCTGCTCTGATCTGTAGTTTTCCGTGGTTTCTCCGATCAACACCAGGCGAGTGACGGACCAGTGCCCTCCCAAACGGGTCATGGACCGCGGACGATCTGTCCTTCCTCTTCCTGTCCTATCCTCTCCCCTTACACAGACCCTTACACTAACATGCACTACACTACCACGTATTCTGGGACACAGCCGGGAGCTTAGAGCGTGTCCCGGCTGGGGCAGTGCCTCGCTGGTGGGAGAGTCCTGGTTAGGGGGAAACCCCACTAGCCGACGGTAGGTCGGCACCGGATCTCGCCATCCAGCGGGGGAAGACCACCGCCATCTCCCGCGAAAAAACATGCACTACACTAACGGGACTAATGACCAAAGCAGTTGACGCGCCCGAAAACACGAAAAAACCAAACCAAAACCAATCGACCCCGCAGCCTTCGACGACGTGCAATTGGACGATACTTGAAGCCCCTGCTTCGCCAAGGCAGGCCCAAGAGAACTCTTCAAGCGCTTTGTGCAACCGTGAAGCGGACCCAGTGTATGCGGGGCTGGTGCTCTGCTCACGCCGGCCGCCCCCTGCTTCAGAGGCAAGGAGCCCCCGAGAGCCCTGAACGGCGACGAGCTCGCGCCCATGGAAGAGCCACGCGCGAGAGGCCAGCCTCCGCGTCGGCCCGCGGGGGCGACGACAGGGGTCCTATGAGTGCGACGAATTGGGTTAAGATGTGTTCAAAGGGCAAATGTAGGGTAAAGACACCGGTAGTGGCCACTGTCTCAGCAGTGGCCAGTATTAGGCATCACATTAACAGTGGCCACTATCTTAGTAGTGCCCACAATATAGGTGCCTAGGAGTTGCACTGTCTCGTGTGGCACTGTTTTAGGAGTGGCCACCATTTCAGTAGTCATTATCCTAGTAGTGACCACTCCTACAACAAAATTCAAAAATACGTTAGAGGCTTCCCACTTCTTCTAATTTGTAGAATCTCTGAGATTATGCCTTCAAATAGTGAGAACTCAAAAGACGATATTCGTATTTTATTTCATTTCCCTTTTTTATGTTTAAAGAATGAGTTGAAAACATCTAAGCCTTCTTCTTCTTCTTCTGCACTTCATGGATTAGGCTTGAGCCTGTTCTATCTTCACAAGTTTGCCATCCATCGTTTTTTGTGTCTGCCCACGTCTCTTCTTCCATGCAGTTGATAAAGCAATACAATTTAGGTAGTCTTGTATTATCATCCTTTGCGAATGTTGATACATTTAATTCGGTATTAGGTTATTTTGTTCCAATTTCTTCAGCATGTAGTTTTTCCCTAATTTTCTCGTTAAGAATATGATCTTTTTCATGCAGCCTAGCGTTCAGCTCAGAAACTTCATTTCAGTGGCCTGTAGTCTACATAATGTTCTTTTTGTTGATACCCAACTTTCGCTGCCGTATATAAGAGTTGGAAGAGCCATAGTCGTATAGAATTTTATTCTTGTATCTTGCCTTGTCTTATTTTTTAAGGTATATGTAACTCAGTAGCAGTGGTATTTCAATAATGTAACAAGCATTGCTATTTTCTATGGACTTATCGCATTATCTCCGTTCATTTCCTGCGAGGCTTCCTCCCGGTGCTCTTATTTAGAGCATCAGAGTTGTTAAATCGTCGTTTTCAAGAAGATTTTTTTTATAAAACACCTTGTATAAAACAAATTAAATACCAATCTGAAGGCCCTTGTCTCTGGCCTCAATTCTCCCCTACGCAGAGAACCTGCCTCAACGCGTGGGCGTGGGTGCTCCTTGGGGAAATGCGGAGCTGTTCGGCCGAGGGCCGGAGGGGTGGGCGGTGGAGGGCGATCGCCCGCGCGGGCGACGCGCTCTCGGCCTGAGGGCCCCCGCCACGCCGCTCCGGCCGGCGCTCGAGAGCTCCTTGGACCACCCGCCCCGAGAGCGTTGGAAACAGTTATTCGGTCGTATTTCTAAGGATCGCCGCCGCCGCTGCGTCACTCCGCCGTCCTGGAGAACTCTTCGCAGAGGTCACCGGTTTAAATGCCTACTCGGAAATGGTGATGACTCGTCCTTTGCTTGTTTTTTCCTTTCTTCGGATTTCCGGTCTTTCCAGCATGTCTTATATTGTTTTTAGGTACCCCTTTCTTCTACAATTAATTGTTTTTTTTTTTTCTCAAATGTTCCTTTTATCTTCCCCATGATTTTTTTAGTTAATATAAGTCTTTTTTTGTTTTGTTTTTTCCTAACTTTTTATCTGTAAAATAGATATAGAGTAATTTCACTTACATAACCCGAGAGCGTTGGAAACAGTTATTCGGTCGTATTTCTAAGTTCGCCGCCGCCGCTGTGTCACTCCGCCGTCCTGGAGGACTCTTCGCAGAGGTCACCGGTTTGAATGCATACTCGGAAATGGTGATGACTTGCCCTTGGCTTCTTTTTTCCTTTCTTCGGACTTCCGGTCTTTCCAGCATAACGTTACTTGTTTTCTTATTTTTCTCCAATTTTCCTTTTTTCTCCACATGATGTTTTTCATTGTCTATAGAACACTTTGTTTGTTACATTTTATCTGTACAATAGATGTAGAATAATTTTACTTTTTTCTCAATGGCAATTCTCAATAACAAAAAAATATGTGCATCTTGTAATTTAAACTTGAAATTTTGTAATTCTGTCTTATTGTATCTTCCGACATTCATAATTTCCCTCACCTTTATCCCTATTTCATTTTTATAAAAAAATGAATTATTCATCACGAAGTTATATAGGTAAATTTAGTAAAAGGTATGAAGAATACTTTTATTTATTTCCAACCCATTCTGAAGAAAAGTATTTTGAAAAAAGGAGCTTCTATGTGAGTTCATCACTCTTACAATTTCTAATGAACCCTACTATTTTCACGTATCACTATGTTTACGCACCATCATATAGATGGTGGACAAGTAACTTAAATTATTTGAGAACTATGCACGAAGTTGATAGGACCTTGAGTGGGAATAGCAGACTGTGTTACAGAAAATGTGCTGTGCTACCAGAGTGTTAATTCCACGAATGATCGTTATACTCATACCAATTCTGAAAATATTCGTTTAAACGTCTGGTTTTGAGTGTTTCCAAATCGGCAACGTTGTTTTTTGAATTTAAAACACAGTATATTTTTGTAATTCTTTGAATAGAGTTATTGCATGAGACCAGTGAAGTAGTGTCAAGCTTCATTGGTGAGATAAAATAAGACACGAAACTCATTTAACAGTACGTCTGTACTTCAGACAGAGATTAATAACGGTGATATATTTTCACAAATGGAAAGGTATTTTGTTCGAGATGATCATTATTTTTTCTTTATATCATGTAAGCAAATTGGTTATCCGTGTAAAAAGTAAGATGCACACAAAACTATAAGGGCAACTTTGCAATACAATATGTGGCCCTGTCACTGCGCCTGCGCTAGCCGCCGCTGTCATTTTTTAATAATCTTACACGTGTGAATTTATGAACATATAATCATTTC
>CAXIVR010000009.1:47917596-47933733 GCA_964035755.1 Teleogryllus oceanicus
CTGGCAAAATGTAAAATATAAGAATGAGGCAGGAAAGTTCGTGCGCGGGTCTTGGTGGATGTGTTACAGTTTAAGTCTGTCATTCGCCTGGTGATCAATAGAGGAAACTACCAGCCAAACCAAACCAAACGAAACCAAACCAAACCAGAGCAGCCATCCACTAGAATTGACCTCCAGATAGTGCTTGAATTCGAAACATGTTCGTTTCTACTAACAATAATCCCCGACCTTCTAGACTGAACTTCGCCGTCTACGTTGGGTGCAGATGCAATGGTTCCAAAATCCATCGCAGCCGGTTTCCGCTATAGCCAGTTCTTTGTAAACTAACGTCAATGAAAAATAGTTGGTCTGTCGTGCATCAACTGATCATGAAACTTACGTCTGAGCGAAGTAATAGTTATTTATGCGCAGATGCATTTCATCCCCTTTTACGTTAGTATGTTGAGAATATATGTATATACACCAGTTTTATCTATAGATGTGGTAAAGCATTACCATCACATGAAGTGTACCTAAAAAACATTCAAAAAGGCTGTAACTATGTACTTGCTTGCTCTTCTGATTTATTAAATGTAAAAAATGAGGTTCTGTTTGGTTAAAAATTAATATCGCTTTAAATGGAAATTATGAACCTGTGATATAAAATAAATTTCAATATTTGCCATTAATTGGCCCGACTCTAAACAAAATATTACGGAATGTCGTGCCCATAGACGACAGTTCAATGTAATGATACTTCTCAATTGGCATGAAACCTGACCTCGAACACTGTCACTGGATTAAATTAATTATTGCAATGCTTCAGCCCCTTCATGGTTGTTCCGCTTCGGTAGAAGTCCTAATGGAATACGGAATAACTATTAGATTATTAAAGTGACATGTGACCATAATTGTCTTTTATGGTTCCCTTCTGAAGTGACAAATAGGAACTAACAACATAATTGCCATATTCTCGTTGCGTTTGTTATGTACTACAATTTTGGTAAAATAACTGTTTTCGGGCTTGCGGATTTTCCCCTAATGTTAGGAATATTGGGGGCATTGCATGTGTTTTATTCCGTGACTGTCCTTTCGTGAGTACGAACACATTGAAATAACCAGGAAAAGAGATCGTGTTGGATGACTCTATTCGTGTTGACTGAAGTGGCATTTATCGATATACAAACGTAACCGCTATACTTCCACAGAAAATAGAAAAATGTAGTTCCGCATATCTACGTGATCGTGTGCGCAAGGATTGCGCGCAGAGTTGTATTCTCGGTTTCCCGTCCTTGTTGGTAATTGGTGCATTTTATACAAGGTTTGAATCATACACAATGTACAGAGTCGCATGGCTTTATTTTTGTTGAAAGTTGTTTTGCGGAAGCATAATAAAGTTTCACGTGTAGGTCAAATATGCTTTTTATTCAGACTCGCCCAATGGGTCTGTTAAATGAGAAGTCAATTTGCTCCGTTTTTACTCCCATAACGTAATTGCCCCTAGGGAAGAGGACAAAACGACGGCTAATTTAAAACAGAAAATCCTATTATTCTACACAGGTAACAAATCCCGTCGTTTTTCATCCGTATATAATTATTTTATCTTTGTACGTATTATTTAAATAGTTGTTTACTCGTTTCAAAGAATTGTTTCCCATGCCTTTGGTGGTTGCGGCGTGGCAATCAGTTACCCTCCAAATCGTTGACTCGCAACCGGCGTACGATGTATTTTATTGACATAACTTTTCATTCCAAAGGTATGGCGTGAAATGCCTTGAACGACCAATCGTATAGTCAATTACTATTTTCAATTAATATATATTTTAATTATTTGGTGTTGTCAATAAACAAGCGAGTGATTTTACAATAAAATGTGTACAATACTACTGTTGGTAGTATTGCACATCTTCTATTACAAATGCACAATGCATAATACTAGAACAATAATTCTACTACTATAATGATAGACAATAGTAATAATAAGATACTACTGATAAAGATTTTATCTTACAACAGTATCTTACATGTATATTTCAATTTCAAGATACTTTTGTTTCAACGCCACCACTTTCTTCTCCGTTTGTATACAGCCTTCTATATTGGTTGATTTGGATTTCCCAAAGTCAGATATTAGAAACTTAACTTTAGACCGAGTATTTACAATTTATTAATTATCTAAGCAACGGAGTTCTCTTTGTGTTGTAGAGTAGAAAATAAAAACTGGTGGTACAGCATATTTATAACTTTTGCGATGTTCGAAAATTCGGAATTTAACAAAAATGAGACTTTGCCATTTTTAGGCATCCAAGGAACTAATTTATAGTAAAATTTGGAATGGTTTTTGCGAAAAGAAATTATAAATTCCAAAAGCAAAAATTACACGATAACTACTTCTTTTTCAAAGAAATGTGTATTATCTTATTTAAATATAAATTATTTTCGAGAAAAAAAGCTCTTTCGTTTAACGAAATAATCACTTTCATCAATAATATCCTTCTTTCTTGTCAAATTTCGAAAAGAAATTACGCTGAAAAAACCCTGCGGTTTTTGTTCCCTATTCTAGAAAAAAGGAAGCCGGCCCCGTTTGGAGCCTTTTTTGAGAAATACTTTTTTAATTGCATATATTTCAGCTAAAATTACGCGAATACTACTAATGTTTTTTTGAAAAATTGTTCATGATCGTATTTAAAGATCTGCCTTTGAAGAATAGTTATTGTTAAGAAAAGAATTATCTAATATTGCAGCAATAGGAAGACACCAAAAAAGTTTTGAACTTTTGTAATTTTCGAAGATTTGAGAGTGCTCAACGAAAAAAAAGATCTGCTCTATTTTCACGTCCTTTATGCTATCAAAGAGGGAAAATAATCGAAAAATTTGGAGCCATTTTTGAGAATTTTGAGAACATGAAGACCATGTAAAGTAATCCCCCAAAATATCCGTTCAAATTTGCATGGTCTATTGTTCGAGCAGGTCGATCAGGGAATATTAATTTTCACAAAATCGTCTGAATGGTTTCAGTGCTAGGGAACCGCAGACGGACGGCCAGATGGCAGTTTATTCTGCCGTAAACCACTTTTGGGTTGTCAAGGGCTGACAAAACGTGAATTTGACTGCACAACGTGCTTGAGGAAATAATTTAGTTGGAACAAATTTTAACCGTCATATAACGATAACGATCGATATCAGAGCTTCACAATGGAAGTTCGGGGGAATATTTTCCACGTTCCGCTGCAGTACTTATGACGAAGATGTAAATTGAAACCGACTCTTTGATCTCAAAAATAATAAAACTAAATAAATAAAGGCTTCCGGACACGTAAATCGGTTCCAAATAACTTGGGTTGTCCGGGGAGTCTTTCGGTGTGCGGGGTGGTTCGTTCACTGAAGTTCCTCTGTATTTGGTTTCCGGCCGAGCTGCCACCAGCTCGCATCGGTTCGCGGAATCCCGCTCGCCCGACCCAGCGCCTTGTTTGTTCCGTGAACCAGCGCTTCGCGTAGCTCCCGTTGCCGCCCTAACCCCCGTTGCCACCGCCCCCGCTGCCGCTGCCGCCGCCCCCGCTGCCGCCGCCGCCCCTGCCCCCGCTGCCGCTGCCGTCGTCCCGCTGCCGCTGCCGCGTCCTCACTACTCCCGCCGCCCCGCCCCGCTGCCGCCGCCCCGCTGCCGCCGCCCTCGCCCCCGCTGCCGCTGCCGCCGCCCCCGCCCCCGCTGCCGCTGCCGCCGTCCCCGCTGCCGCTGCCGCCGCCCTCACTACCCTGCCGCCACCGCCCCCGTGCCGCCGCAGCCACCACCGCCGCCCGCGCTTCGCCGAGCGCGCCGTTGCGGCGGGAGGCGGAGGCGCGCGTGTCGTCACGCCACGAGCGTGAAATCCGACCGCTGCCGCCCCGCCCCCTCCCTCCAACTAGACTGCGCGGCGCGGCGGCGGCGTCCCCGCGAACGGACTAGGTTCGGGAAACGAAGTATTCCCCGCATCGAATGCCTCGGAGAGCCAGCCAGTCTTCCTGCAGTACTGCCGCTACATGGAAATTAAAAATGAAACGTCAAAAATGAGGTGTCGAATGAATGAATTGAATGTAAGAGGTTTCTTTTAATGGGAATGGGAATGACTTGGTACATTGTGGTTTTGTTTTGAATTCTGTTGTAATGGTATCCATTACAGCACAAAGTAATTTCAAATTTTATATTGTGTTGAACGTTTCCCGGGGAAATGTCAGCATAAAAGTATGATAAAATAATACACGGTAGATGTGAAAAAAATGTAAAAAAGTATTATCACAGATTTGAAAATTGTTTTAGTTCATGAAAAATAAATTTTGAATTTAAATTTCATAATATTAAAATTAAAAAGTAAAAAAAGTGTTAAGTCACCTAATTCTCAAATGTGGAGAGAACATTTTTTTTTACTTCAATTAGTATTTTTAAAATAAAATACTTGTTGAATGGTTTGAAAATTATGAGCCAAATGATTTATAAGGCGAACTATTTCGAGTAGGATAATCTTATTTAGGTCAGTCTTACAGAGATATTTGACATAAGAACAGATCTTGGCAGGAATTCAGGGAACCGTAAACCCACATGAAATAGCGTATATTCCGCAATTGCTCTGGGGCTGTGATTACAAGTATCTACATTATTAGCGTCGTGAATACAGTCGTAGAAGTTGATGTTATCAGGTTTCAGTGTCGGTGTTAACACGGTAGACGTAAGCAAGACTGTTAACCTACTATAGAGAATGATGCGAAGTCTTTAATCCCGTTGTAAAGTTCTTTAGAAAGCCGCTGTCATCAAAGTCAACATAACACCAATCTTATTGCAACCCTCCAAGGAAGCCAACATGAAATATACTGTTAAAAGGCGAACTACAGGACACAAAATATCAAGATTAATTGTATGATTCACGGGATCTACTATAAATCAAAAACAAGCTAATGGAAATCGTTGCGTCAAGAAAATAAGAATCAAGTATTAAGAAATAATATCAGATTAAAAACCCCTCTGATATGAAGGAGTTTGTCTAAATAGCTATATTTACTAGGGCTGTTATTCCAGGGCATTGTGGGAAAATAGTTCTACAAAGATGTCTTCGAATACACGTTACAAATTCTAGAGTATGTAGAACGATCGATGAACACTTTGTGGCAATGAACCTTCGGTAGGAAATATATAACGTCTTACACGTGAGACATTTTCCACTAATAGATAAAAACTCTTCTACACTACTATTTGGTAGGTACATGGAGTCTCTTTGCTTGCGTCAGTCGTACCTGCCAACCACCAGTGCACGATAAGTTCCCTACCAATCAGGAGAAAACGTTTCATGCACAACATTTTTTCCTTATTGGCAGAAGTCTTCACCATTAAACTTACTACAAGTTAATAACATTTATTATGTGATGAATAGTTTTAATCTTCATCGCCCAATTTTAGCCTAAAGTAAACGACCTGTACTTCCCCAATTCTGTCGCTGATCTTTTTTCCTCGTTCTTTTTTATTTACATAGGGCAAATAACACGTCACGGATTCCATTGAATATGTGCTGTTTATTGGCTTAATGACATAACAATTAGTTCAATAGGTGGTTCAGACACTTACCACTAAATTTGTGTTTCATATATTTTTCATAATGCAGAACTTAAAGGAAGTTCAAAACACTAGGCTTATTATCATGATGACCTAAACATCAAAGATGGACTACGTAGAACGTGGAACGTCGCGGTGTCGATGGTGTAACGGTTAGCTGTTATATCATATATAATCCTTCGTCACTATTCTTCGGAGTGAAGTAAAGCAGTCTAACCCATGTTAGTGGATTTAGTGTATGTAAAAAGACAAACACAAATGAAGCCTCTCAGTTAAATTCAAATTGTCAACTGTTTCGTCCCCCAAGTAATACCTTCTTACTCCCCTAGTTGGTGAAAGGAGCGTAGCGAAGTTTGCGTGGTCAGACGGAAGAGCAGGCCTCATGGCCGGAGTCTCGCCACGTAAAATAAGGCCAATTCAATTCAATTGAACGTGCTAAGCCGACCGCGCCGCGGTCTCTACCGCCGCCGTCCGTCGCTGCGTCTATTTTCGCGCCTGCGAGCCCTATTGTCTCGCCCTTGTCCCCCTCGCGTCGGCGGCGTCGACTCTTCCGCGCTCGAAACGGACCTCCGTCAGAGTTCTGCGAACGTGGGCCGCGGCCGCCACTCCACGGCGCGCCGGTTCGTGTTCGCTGCAAGGATGCGCGCACATGTGTACGCGCGTGTTTGTTTTGACAGCTCTTTCCTGTGTTTCTCCTGCGCTCTTCCACTTGTTTCCTTTGCTCTGTTCGTTGCGTGATTCACATTTGAAGGTGATACGATCGCTGACGGAAGGCGAGTCACGCGTGATGGCGTGGGTGAGTTTCGCGAGGTACAAATGGAGGCTGGCGCTAGGAATGTAGACGAGGAAGCGACTAGCTGTGTATAACCCCATTCGTTTGTTTTTTCTATCGCGTTTGTAGTCGCGTTGTTTACATCTTTTTATACTTCGTCTTTCCTATGAATCACGAACGGTTCAATGGTTTTTTTTCTGAGAATGTGACTTCTTGCTCACGAATTTTGTTAAAGAAAGAGTGTAACAATGAAACTCTTCTGTAATTCCCGTACACGATTTAAGAGTATATTTATTGATCATTCGTGAGACCCTTTCACATTCAGAAACATTATTCTGTCAGAATGAAAATTGAAGTAATGTATCGGGGGTGCTACCGGATCTACATGAGTCATCAAGTTAGTAGATATAAAAGTAACCCTAACAATTTATCAAATTTCGTTTTTCTTTTAACGTCACGTGTTAATTCGCTAATATATCCACCTTGCGAAATCATTAGGCACCTGCTACTGCCCTTTACCCCTTCGCAATCAAGATTATCTCATCTTCAGTCGATACCTGCGCGTTAATAGAGCACAGCACCCCAAGTATCGGGCCCTCTCTCCTCGCTCCGGTCCAGGAGCGGTCGTTTTAAGCAGCTGGCCCTCCCGAGCGGCGGGCTGTCCTCTGCCATCTGTCTCGATCTGTGACGGGGCAGCCAGGGGATGGGGATGGGTCCGGGAGCGGGCAGGTGCCACGGGGCCCGCGGTGGGCTCCTCTTCTCCTTCTCCTTCTTCGCCGCCGCCCAGCGGCCAGCAGCCGGCCGTCCGGCGCCGCCGCTGCGGCTATAAATACTGCCCCGAGCGGCGCAGGCCGGTCGGCAGGCGAGCCGGCGAGCAGGCTGTGCCCCGGCCCCGGCCGCTGCGGGAACGGGGGGGGGGGGGGGGGGGCGGCGCCCGCAGCTCCCCGCCCCCGGGCCAACGGGCCCCTCGCGTGACCCGGCGACCCGCGCGACGCCAACGCCCCCTCCCCCTCCCCCACCCCTACCCCTACCCCTACCCCGTCTTGTGATCCGAAGCCCCAGTTTTCCTCCTGCTTCACCTTCCACAGCCCATGCTTTTCCTCAGCTCGCTTTCCTCTTCCAACCAGTGGCTGCTTGGCTGTCAGCAGGAGTCGTTCTCCACTGGCGGCATATTCTGCTCTGTTGACAGCGAGAGAGACGCTGCTGGCATCTCGCGACTCTCGATTGCCTTCCACTCAACCTAATTCCTCCCGACATTCGAGATTCCCACGCTGGGTCTTTCTGTTCTCCTTTCGGCTTCTCGGCCTCTCGGCATCAGACGTCTTTGCTTTCCAGCTTTTTGACCTCTGTGTCGTCCGGCGAGTGTTTGCTTCGCTGCGCCCTGTTCCTTCTCTATGCCTCCGTATGTCCTTCAACTTGTGTGGTTGTTTTGTTGTCTTTGTATCCTTAGTAAGCTAAGGAAATTGAAATGATTGAAGGCGTTGTTATTGTCAACAACAACAAAGAGTGTTTGCTTTGGAATGTCAACATAACTCACCACTGAATCAAGAAGTATGAAAGACACCGGATTTGTACAATGATAAGAAACCATCGACACAAATTGCCGTAAGTGTGCTATCGTTGAATAGGGAATTATCCCTCAGTTCTGCGTCAAACAAAAATTAAGTCGAAGAAACAGCACTCGGATTACACATGTAATGCGGAAAATTAAAAGGAACCATATGTTGCAAATTTTAAACTTGAGTTATTTGCGCCATATTATAAACAATTAAACTCCTAAAACTTTGTTTAAAAATCTTCAGAATATATGAAAATTTGGCGAAGTTATAAATTGTTTGAATATATCTTATCTCAAAAAGGTAGTTTTAAGAAAAACGTGTTTTATTGTAATTTAAAAACGTTAATATTTTCAAAAATTAACATATTTAAGGAATGAAATTAGCTTACAGTATTTTTTGGAATGTTACTTACAAAACTAAATGCAATGAAAAAAGAAATAACTTATTTGGGTTTCTTACGTCTCCGCAAAATTTTGTTTATATTTAAGGAATGAAATTAGCTTACAGTATTTTTTGGAATTAAAGCGGGCGGACATGTAACTTTCAACATACTTTACGCGGCTACAAGGTACCATCGTGCAAAACTTTGAAACGAGGGGGTTTTTGCTCTTGAAAATCGTGTTTTCGGGTCCCGAGAATACAAGTTCGCGCAGACCATTTATTTAATGTTGTTATTCTTTGAGGCTTCTTACATAACAATTCGGTACTCCTCACATTGTACGCCAGGCATACTCAAAATATCCACATTCCATAATATATTATATATACATTTTCTTTTAATTTTTCGAGGATTATCGGTCCAACTGCCATCCACATTTCTGATCTTAGATGCTCGTTGCGGATCCACTCGGTCATTTGTAGCAGAAAATCCCACTCAACGTTCATGGTCTGACAACAGCGAAGAAGAATGCCGACTGGGTGAAAATGTGATGTCGATATAATAGTGGTGATAAATGATAATGAAAAATGTATTTAAGAGTTTGGTTTTCGTCGTGAGTTTCAAAAATGTCCTTTATAATGACGAAAATTTAACTCGACATAAGTTTTGAAATAAATAAAAGACAACATGGTAAATAAATCGGTGTAAAAAAATGTGTATGGATATCTACATTTCAATAAAAAATTTATGAAGGAAGAATTGCCTTCCGGAGTTTGGTTCTAAATAATCATTCTGGTCAAATATCGCTGCAACTAATGAAAATAAATTACACAACTCTATCAAGGATAATTTCTGTTTTGTATGTTAATGCAAATAGAGTATAGAATGTGAGGAGCAAACTCGCAGTATCAATTGGTTTAGTTTGATTATTAATTTTGTAATCGTGGAATATTGATCCTTTGCAAGCCTCGCAGGTATTAAGAATTGAACTAAAATCCATTTTACATTGAGTTATTAATTTATAAATTTGTTTGTTACCGGGTTTTCATTTGTCATAAATATTACACGAATGTTTTGGCTGTGCGTTATTAAACAGTATTTGGGAAGCTGTAAAAGAAATTGTTCATTTTTCTGTGAAGCATAAATGGGCGGTCTTCATCGAATACTTGTTCTTACAGCGAGTGAATCAGTGAACATTTAATTAAACACGTTACTCCGTTACATTTACAAAATATTGTTCTAAAATAATTAAACGAAACGTTTCGCATTGTAAGTAATTCCTAAATGGCCACGAGAGCCAAACTCTCTTTAGTTGAATCACCGGTTGCCATGTTCGCGAATTATTATAAAATAACTGAAATTATTTTAAAGGTTTCCTTTATTCTCAGTTACGTCACGAGAGATGTCCTTCATGTACATTGTAATTGTGACGAGATTAATTTCATATTTTAATTTCCACACTTACGCAATGGCTTCTACACATTCTGACGTTTTATCTACCATATGCCTTGTGGTGCGTCTACAGTTGTGGAGCAAAACATTCAAAAGTGACCTGTCCATTTGGCAAAAGTTGAGTTATTCTGTTTTTTTCCCTAGAACTTTATTTCCAGAGAAAAACGTGAGATGTCTTACGACACATTAAGTAGTACTTATTTATTGAATTAAAGACAGTGTAAAACTTATGCTATTTTCTTAATTTCATTGGAAAAGCTTGAACTAGACGGTCACGTTTTAAATGCTGTCTCCTGAATTATGGCAATGGAGCGTTTGGAATGTATGCAACCGGTTTTATAAACAAATAAAGCGCTGCATCGGTACTTAGTGCGATTACTAGGTCTTCGGTACTAAATGGCCTTGGAATTATGATCACATTACTACTAGCGAGCTCAGTACGAATCTTTATGAAATAGTACATGAAGATTCGTATTGCCAGCTAAATGTTCAATACATGCTGTCTTATAGGACAGTTAATTAATTTTAACCCGGAGTGCCCGCAAAAGTTAGACTCAAGACTGTACCTGTAATGTACCTCTAAGATACAGCAGCAACATTTTCAATGAAAATTATATGAAGCTTTATTTATTGAAAACGTGTTTTACTTAGTTAATAGTGCCCCAATGCAATTACAAACGAATTTTCACTGCAGAAACTTTGTCTGAATTCTTACGGCGAGAAAGGTAATAATTGACAAAAACACGCATAAATCATTAAACATCTTATCTTATTAAATAATATTAAATATAATTTTCTAAATAATTTTGGCATTATCTGGAGAAACATTCGTTATAAATTTTTCACAAAATATGTACGAAATTCTTTGCCTTTTTTCCTTTTGCAAGGTACGCATTTTTTCATTTCTGTACATACATTTCCTGCAGATCTTCTTTTCTTTAGGAAGATATTGTGACAATCGGTGGATAAAAAATGATTATATTTTCTGAATATGCACTTGTCATAGACACGGCTGACAATAATGACATGATACGTACCACTTGGGCCAGGAGCTCACAAGCACTGGTGCCATGGAGGCAACGTATTTGAGAGATATCGCACAGTGCAGCGATGAAGTTTCAACATGTTCCCGGGAAATAATTCAGCGAAAGGATAAAATGCAAGACCGGGTTTTCGGGAAAAGTACAATGAAGAAATACATTAAATATCAGATGTGCATCGTAATAATTCAGTAACATAAAATGTCCGTGGCTTGGGTTTCGCTGATTTTATTGTGAGCAATCTGGTTCAACGTCTTGTTACTTTATTGACATTAATTATTTATTATTTCGTTTAATTATTAACATTTCGTGATTAAAAGGTATTACAAGTGGGTTTAACCAATTAAACGTACTCTAGAGTGTGAAAAGTTCATACGAGACAATTCTTCCTACTTTGTCTTGCCGGCACAAAACGTAAGGGGCAGCCCACGAAAAGGAAGTAAAGGGGGGGAGGAGCGAGATTTAGTATAAGATTATTCTTTATAAACAATAATTTTCATTTATAAACTGACAATACAGTTCAATAAAACTCTTTGAAGATAGAAAAGTGCACTGGCGATTATTCTGATAGCTTGACATATTATTGAAAGCATATAAATGTTCGACACGAAGAGAAAACCTTTAAGAAATAAACCATCCCTGTTAGAACCCTTGCATTCAAACACCTTCGTTTGAATAACCTTCCGCAAATCTTGACAGTACATGACGTATAAGGAGACCTTCGAAACCGAGGCAACCTACAGAGCGTGTCGCCTTGCAAGGCCTTGTGATGGCAGGCGCCGGGGAACCGATCAGCGATCGAACCCTCCTGCAGCGCAATCGATCACGTCTAGTAGATTGCGGCTGCACACACACGCGACAACCCTGTCCCTCCTCCCCGGCGAGACTCCATCACTGACATTGGGGCAGAGGCGTTCTCACCCAAGTTTGCTCAGCTCTCCTGCCCGCCCACGCTCGGCCCATGACGCGAATAACGCAGTTAGCTCAACGATCCTTTCAGATTCCAGAGAACGCTGAGCTGACGAAACCTCGAACCTGCGTCGGTCGGCGAACAGGAGGATTTGATATTGTGATCATTCTTTAGAAATGCTGATTGGGTACTCACTTGCCTACAGGTGGTTCAGTGATTATTTCCGGGCACATCAACTACTATGGTAATTAGTTCCGTAAATGTAATATGTTTTATCACGGAGATGGCGTTGTTCTTTCCCGCTGAATAATGGAATATGGCGCCGATCTACACGTCAACTTGCGGGTTTTTTCCCATTCACGTATCTCTCACCAGCGGGATACTGCCCAATCTGAGACTAACTCTTAAGTTCTCGATGTCTGTAGTAATAGTGCATGTGTGGATGTAGTGCGTCCGAGGTCAGTGGACCGTTCTTTAGGGTACTACTCCAGAATTCGCCTAGGATTGATCTGAGAAACCACGGAAAATTACCGATCAGAGCACCTGGCCGCTAGAATTCTCCTCCAGATAGCGACTGAATCTGACCTACGTATGTAGCTAGTGTCGAAAATCCTCACCATCGGGACTAATCCTAGAACCTCCTGGTCAGAGGCACTTCACTGACATCAGTTGATGGTCTGAGTCACTTCAGCCAGTTTTACCTTGGGAAAGAAAGAGTAATGTCAAATGATCTATGCGACTGCGGAAAGTTTGAGGAGTAGAGACAGTAGTCAGTTTTGCTGAATCAATTGGTCATTTAAAGTAAGTCATATAAAAGCAAGAGTGCTGACGGGCGTAAATGATTGATGCATTTACGTGAATAAAGATTTACATAGTTGCTTCATTTCGTGTTGAGTATTCGTGGATGTTGTCATAAGTTATGCAACCGCACTATTTGTGTGTATTGCGGAAAGCGTGTTAAGATTTCAGAAGACGTTTATCTGAATTATCGGGAAGGTTCTGGGAGGCAATATCTGTAGTGACTAGACCATAATTGGCAAATGCATTGTATAAGTACAGTGTCTTATCAGCTTATTCCCAGGGATCTCAGTTTGTAATATCTGGGCATATTTTCTGGTCACATGGTTTTATAGTCTTGATGTCGACATAAAATCAAAACACGAAAATACAGTCTCCTCTAGGAAAATATGGTGATTAGATTTTTTTCAATTTCTTATTGTAGTTTAAGAGCCTAATATGAGGCTACACACTGTTAGGAAATATATTGACGACATGAATATATTACTGACAATTTGTTTAATTTTGGTTTGTATATTTTTAAACTGTGTCTCTGATTAGTAGTATTTTGTAACGTGCATTCTTTTCCCCTTTTTCGTTTTAATAGACATTGAGGCAAGTTAACCTTTCCATAAAATTATCATCATTCTTAACTATCCGACAATAAAGTATACATATTAAAGTACTTGCCTCATTTGCTGTGAGATTATTTTCAGCACTCCTCTTCACTTTGCTTCGTTAATCCGAAACTCAAATCTATCTCGTTGATCTCCCTAAGCAAATTGACTTCTTCATTAGAATCTGTTTGCTGTAAAGATCCCGGCGATAAAGCAACGTGTACATGCACCACAGTGTGACAAACACCCGACTTCATCATCTGGCCCCGGCGAGACAGAACCAACGCGGAGAGGGGATCCTGGCGGCGGTGGGGAGGTGGGTAGGGGATAAGGCGGTCCTCGCGGGCGGAATGGGGGCGGCAAGGAAACGGCGCAGGGGCGTGGCTAGAAGGGAGGAGGAAGGGAAGGGAGGGAGCAGTAACGAGCGGACACCTGCTCGCAGGCGCTAATTACTTGGAGGGCGAGTCGCGCGCCCTCATTAGGCTGAGGACAGCGGAGGAGAAGGAGGAGGAGGCGGGCGTCCTCGGGGACTTGTTAGTTCGCCCCGCCCCGCCCGTAGCGCTGGGCGGATTTGCCCCGCGCCGGCACGCGCCGCCGGGCTTTTGCCTCGCCGTGCGGCGCGGGACGCTGATTAGCGGCATTGTGGCGCTCTCGGCCCGGCAGGACTGACCGTTACCGCACAGCTCGGAGCTCAATTTAGTACTCGGTTGCCCGCCATATTTTGAGATATAGATAAAAGCCCGACCAGATAAATTTGAATGTGAGGAGGGATATTAACCCTTAGACTCTGTTTGGGATCTTTTAACCCCAGGAGCAAATATTATGCAAAACTGAAAATTATTCACATAAACTTCTCCTTTATATGTTATTTATGACCAGTTTTAATGTGTTGTAAACTGTCCATTTTTTTATTTTTTAAATTTTATGTTTATACGGATAGGGTCAGAAATGCTACATTTGACAACTAAATTAGAAAAGAAAAGTTCTTAAAATGTCATCATTTCCGTTTTGTAGTATTATGTTGCGTTTCCGAGTGATTATTTCGGTTCTTGTTTATTGATTTGGTATTCTGTGTCAAACATTCTTATGTTGATAAGATTAGACACCTATGAATAGTTATGAGAATATGCTGAAATATTTATTTGGAAACTTTCCCCGTTATTTATTACGATATAGTAAAAAAAGAAAATAAATAGTATCACTTTCTCAGTTAACTTTTCCCAAAATAACCACCATTCATCAAATATTTTAAACTATTGTATAAAACGTTTGCGAACAAATAGTTTCTTAAAACATCTAAATTTTCATTTAATGTTTCAATATACATTGACAGCAAGAAAAATAAACATATTACAAAACATAATTTTTCACGAACACGCATTTTTTAAAATTAAATACAACTTTTTTAAAAATAAAGCTTTTTTCCCCAAAACGGAATGTTTTAAAAACCCGGAAAAAGCATTTACTTTAACCATTTAAAAAAAACCCCAAAGTAAAAAAATCCCCCGGGGAGATTCGTTCCTTCCTTTTGTTCGCGAGGCGTTGTTTGGGGACTGGCTGACCGCCTCTGCCCGCGGCAACCCCTGCGCAGTCGGGGGAGGTCCCGAGGGCAAACCTTTCCGCCGAGGGGGGCAGCGGGCACCCGGCAAGGACGACTTGCGACGGCTGACGCATGCGTCTCGAGCGGGCGAGGTGAGCAGCGGGGACGCGGAGGCGGCTCAGGGGGTGGGGAAAGGGCGCAGCACAGAGAAAGCGGAGAGAGAGGGGGACTGGGTGCGGAGCTGGGGATGAGAGAAAGGTGTGCAACGGGAGGGGGAGGATATGGCGCAGCAGAATCGCAGGGGGAGGGGGGAAGAGACGGGAAAGGAGTCAGGCAGGGGGGGGGCGAAGGGGGCGGGGAGGGGGCAGGGCAGGCAGGCAGGGCCAAAGCGAAGCGGGGAGGGGGGCGGGGGAGCGGAGTCGGGCGGGGGGGGGCAAAGGAGCGGGGGGCGGGGCAGCGGGCGGCGGGCGGGGGCAGCGGGCGGCGGGGCGGGGCGGGGGGGCGAAGCGGAGTCGGGCGGGGGGGCGGGCGGGGCGGGGGGGGCGGGGGGGGGGGGCGAAGGGGAGTCGGGCGGGCGGGGGAAAGGGAGCGGGCGGGGGGGCGGGGGGCAAAGGGGGTCGGGCGGGCAGGGCGGGGCGGGGGGGATCGGGGAGGCAGGGCGGGGGGGGGGCAAAACGGAGCGGGCAGGGCGAGGGGGCAAAACGGGGCGGGGAGGGCGGGGCGGGGGGGGATGGGACGGGAGCGGAAGAGGGGAAGGAAAGCGGGGGCGGACAGGGGGGGGAGGGAAAAAGGGGGGAAGCGGGACGGACTTTCAGGGCGGGGTGATGGGCAGAGCGATGGGTGCGGCTCGGCGGGGGCTCGGCGACGCGAGCGCGGCGGGGGGGGGGCGGGCCGGGGGAAAATGCCTGCTTCGCTTTGTGGTTCCAGCGTCGAAACCGCCAGCTGCGGCGAGCGAAAAGAAAACTGCCGGCGCGCGTCGGCCGGCGCCGGCTGATGAGAATCCCAAGTGGAGCGGCGACTTGTAAAACTGCGGGCGCGAACAGTACGGAGTCACCCCACGCCGCCGTTCGCGCAAGAACGAAAGGAAAGGCGTAGGCAAGGTCACGAAAAGATCGCGGCGAGATTAGTGACGCATTATCGGAAATAATGGTTTCATCATGCAACATTTTATATTAGAATAGTTTTAAGAAAATATGAAAAATATCTGAAAAATGTGATTGCTGTTTGTTCAGTATGAAATTGGTACCGCGTTTTGTACTGCATTTAAATGATGTCATACAATTCCATTTATCGAGAGATCCTAGGTTCGAGTCCCGAAGTGGCAAGATTTTCGAACAAGCTCATCAGTTAGTCTAATTCAGTCGCAGTTGGGGAAGAATTTTAAAGCCGGCTGCCCGATTAGTAGTTTTCCGTAGGTTCTGATCAATGGCGAATGCCGTAGAAGGCCGCAGATACCTGAATGGAAACCCTCAGTGACGTTTGTCGGTACCGGGTCCGCCATCCAGCAAGAGAACATCACCCCCCCTTCCGATGA